>JABWIB010002574.1:37429-48248 GCA_016617825.1 Platyplectrum ornatum | reverse complement strand
TGGCTCAATGCAGAAAGAAATTTGTCCACTGTTCACACCTCATTTCTCACCTTACTACCTGAGGCTCCAGCCTATCAACTAGTCGGCCATCTTCCTGCGGCCTGAACATCACAGTGTAGGGCCTACATGGGCAAGGAGAACTTTCAATCCTGTATGCTACCCCAGCGGTGCAGACACTATATAAAAGCCCTTCCCTTTTAAACCACTCTCTTGATCAACATCATCCACCAGACTACTAGCTTCTCAGCCCTAACTTTTGATGCCATAAAAAGAGTGAGAGGCCTTAAAACTATACTTGCTTTACTCTCATGCACATGAACTGAGCTGTAATCTCACTGCAATACTCACAACAACAGCTAACAAAAACAAAAAAAACCACAAAAATAAACAAAAACCAGAAAAAAACACCCCGTCAAAAAAAAAAACAACCCCACAAAAAACACACAAAAAATAAATACACAGATGACTACAAAACTATATAAAAAAAGAGCCTGTGACATCCTAGCCAGCTAGTTTCTGTTTTGGTGGGAGCTGCCGAAGCGAAAATAGTGGCTGAAACAGGTTTATCGCCCCAACTTGGCCTCCTGACTGAGTCTTTACCAGAGGTTGCAACTAATCGTGTGGCTCCGCTGACCTTCACCAACTGCAGCTTGCCTGGCCCTTGTGGCAGATCAAGGGTCCTGTATTTACAGTCTCCTGACTACAGCTCTATTCCCACCCAGGCTTTTTTTCCTACGCAGTTACAGACGTATGTTCTGTTCTGTCAGACTACCAATTCCTTACAGCACAAGGTTTCCAGTCCGTCTTCCTGCCTTCATGCATCCTAGCTCCTGGGCCCCCAGACCTACCAATCGTCCAGCGTGTCTGAATAGACAGCACCGCAAGTTATCACCAACAGACTTTTCCCACTTCTGCTCTTCCTCATGGCTTCCCCTTATTTAATCTGCTCCTGTACACCGCTATGCTTCTGCCACATCTAACCTTTAATCAGGACTGGATTTCAGCTTCCTAACTACAGCTGTAACAAGTGAACGTTCTGCTCCACCATACTGCCTAGTTCAGACAGCATAAGGTTTCTACCACAGTTTCTACCACTCTGCCTTTCTACCTTCCTGCAACATTGATCCCGGGCCTCCGAATCTATTGACCCTCCAGTGGGAGGCTTTTTGCAGCGTGTCTGAATGAACAGCCCTGCAAGTTGCCGACAACAGACTCATTCCCTACTGTCAATTTAATAAGTAATTGTTCATTTGATGTTTGTGGGGTAAACTGCTGTTTCTGCAAATTGGCGTTCGCTCCTAGTACTACCACTCATTCATGCTCTATCCTACCTAACTGGCAATACATTTGCGGAGCCTGGACACTCCTTTACTTGTTCTGCGCCTTCTCTGGCACACATGTAATGGGAAAAACTATTGCCAGCTCTGGATACATGCTTCACCGCTCTCCAATCCAGAATTTTGGCAGTTACGAGCACCCTTGAGACATATAACAAACGTTTAGGTGACCTGAACAGAGGGTCAGTGAGGCAGACGACTCACAAATTGCTATGCAAAACATTAATATCCTGCGTGTCAAAGCCCTGGAGAAAAAGGTTGGATGACCTGTAGAACTGGAGCCGACTGAATAACCTTCGGTTCATTGGTATTTCACAGTCATTCACTGGAAAATCCCTCCTGTCCTTACTGCACACAGACCATACACAGGCACTGGCCTCCCCGAGAATATGCAGAATGCAAAGCTAGTCTGCAGATAGTAATCGCTTGCTATTTGAACTATGGCTACAAGGAGATCATTCTCTGTGCTTTCCACAAATAAACCACAGTTCAGGTCAAGACTTCTCCATTCTGGTATCTCAGAAACAACCTGCCTTTACACCAATTTGTAATGCTTTACACAGACACCATATTCAGTTCTCCTTTGCATTCCCAGCCTGCCTCCATATCACCTACATGAACTGGTCCATATTTTCATAATGCACAAAAAGCCACAGAATTTGTTGCCCAGATTGGCCTGGAGTATGCAGGCCCCTCCCACTCTAATGCTTAAAAAGCTCCCTGAGGTAACCCCCCCCCCCCTTCTTGGCTAGATTCCACATTATTTAGTTACCAGTTCTCCCGCCCGTTTGGGTGGTGTATGTGTGTTTTATAACTATTTTCCTGTTGTGTGCACTCTCAGGAACACCTTGTTTGTTATGAAGAAAATTTTGAAAATTGTTGGTTATGGTGCATGTATATTTTTTCTATACATTCACAAACTTATTACGATTGTATTCCTCATTCTCTCTTGCCCATGTACAGTGTCAGTTACTAACCCCATAAGGGACTACATACTGCTCGCCTTTGGTCAGTCTTCCCTCTATTCATTGTTACACTATCTTTTCTGTCACAGCCCTGCATCTCCTCCCCCATATTGCACCAAATCCAGAGGAGTAGCTATTCCACAGGAGCATCTAGTACGAAATTCTCAAATTGAGAAAAGACCCTCAGGGTCACTGTTAGACACATAGCAACCTTTACGCCCTAAAATTCCCCTATGCCATCTTTCTTCCATTTTATTTCTGATCTTCTATTACAGTCCCACACTGTCAATCTCTTAGTTGCCAGGCCCCTTTACAAATCTGTCGCTCTATGTGGTAATAACTTTTTAATGCTTTAATTTATCCAACTGATTCTGAGATTGTTTTTTCGTGACACATTGTACTTTTGTTCAAATGTCATAAAAAATGCAAAAACTTTGCCATTTTCAAAATGTTCTAATTTCTGCTTGTAACAAAGATAGTCATACCCCACAAAATAGTAAATAAATAATAAGTTAAATATGTCTACTTTCTGTTGCCATAATTTTTTAAACCTCCTTTAACTTTTTTATGATGAAAAAACTTAGTTGGAAAATGTTCGGAATTTTAAGAAAACTAGAAAGTTTCAAAAATGTAGGGAGCAGTTCACATTTGATGTGGTGTCTAACATCTGCTTGTTAGACACCCCCACAAATGACTCCATTTCAAAAACTGCACACCTCAAAGTATCCAAAACTGCATTTTGGAAATTAATGAACCTTTCAGGTGTTTAACAAGAATTAAAGCAAAATGAGGGTAACATTTTGAAATTTCCCTTATTTTTCTATAGCAAACTTTCCATTTTAATCTATTTAATTTTGTAACAAGACAGATGTTAACCAGAAGACAAAACTTAAAATGTAATCCCCTGATACCAATGATTTTAGAAATATCCCATATATGGTTCTAACACACTATTTGGGTACACAGTAGAGTTTAGAAGGGAGGGAACACCTTTTGGCTTTTTAGAGCAGATTTTGCTGGAATAGTTTTCATGACCATGTTACATTTGCAGAGACCCCTTTGTAACAGTACAGAAAAAAAAAACCCAACAAATGTGCTTTTGGAGTGCCATGTTGCATTTGACACCCCCTGTTGTATCAGTACAGTATAAACCCCCAACAAGTGATAGTATTTTGTAAACTACACCCCTAAAGGGAACTCATCTATGGGTGTAGTGAGCATTTTGACCACACTGGTGTTTTGTAAAATTTTTAAACATTTGAGATGTGAAAATAAAAAATTTAATTTTTTCCATTCATTTTTGGATTCACCCCAAAATTTTACATTTCCACAACGGTAAGAGTAGGAAAAGCAGACAATAATATGTTACACAATTTTCCGTGAATGTGACAACGCCCCTTATATACTTGTAAAACGTTTTAGGCACATGGTAGGATTCACAAAAGAAAAGCAGCCATATGCTTTTTTTGTGCAAATTGGTGCTTTTGGAGTACCATGTTGCATTTGACAACCCCTGTTGTATCAACATGGTATAAAACCCCAAAAAGTAATACTATTTTGTAAACTACACCCCTAATGGAACTCATCCATGGGTGTAGTGAGCATTTTGACCCCACTGGTGTTTTGTAGAATTTTTAAATATTGGGACGTTTAAATGTAATTTTTTCCACTAGTTAGTGGATTCACCCCGAAATTTTACATTGCCACATAGGGTAATAGTAGAAAAAGCATCCCATAATTTGTTACAGAAGTTCTCCTGAGTATGGTATTACCCCATATATGGTTGCAGAATGTTTTTTGGCCACATAGTAGGGCTCAGAGTGGAGGGAGTACCATTTGACTATTATTTTGTACAGATGTAACCTGTATACGATACCTAAATGAAAAAATCTACAGCGTGTGTACATTATTTTTTTTCTACCGTTATTTAATTCACAAAAAGACGGCATAGTACAGATGCCGGCACTATGTCGGCTTTTTGTGAATGATATACCGATAAAAAATGTTTAAATAAAAAACAAAACAAATCAAAAACAGCAAACACAAAACACATTTTTGGTTCACATATTTTTTATTTCAATGAACACATTTATTTTTTTAAATAAAATTGTATATTTTTTATTTTTTAATATTCAAACCCGTTATCTCTGTTTACATTAACATGACTTTTTACAAGTATAATATGACTTGTATAAAGTCATATGTCATCTGTAAACACAGATGAGACTTCATTCATTCATGTGTGCTTCTGTGTTTTACAATAAAGGAGGAGGCACATGTCAGTGTGTTATACTACTTGTATTAATTACATAATTAATACATAATTAATTACAATATTACTATATCGGCACCTTATATACTCTTCTGAACTTATGCTCAACAGGCCCCCTTTTACTCACTTATTTTGCAGCTACTAGTGCACAGGGACAATGGGAACTTGATCATAGGGGGTGACTTTAACATGGTCATGGACCCTCAGTTGGACAGGAATCCTTCGACACCGGCTAGGGACCCTATGTCATGGCGTCTTCTCTGCTCCTTTCGTCCCACACTACAGGTGACGAACCTCTGGTCGACTCCTGAATATAAATGACCACTCCTTCACCTGTCTTTGCTCTGCTGATCGCTGTCTCCAGCATTGACTATTTTCTCATATCTTATTCTTTTTTGACTGACTGCCAGCTTGACTACCTAGACGATAACATTGAACACTGGGATGACCCAATCTTATTTTGAGTGCCTCCAAGGCGGTCATTCGGGGACGTATAATTGGGTACGTAGCTTGCAAATGTAGAGAGGGGGAGCGGAAGCTTTTTGAATTGCAAGAGGCGGTGCGTGGCGCCTTTGAAGCTTATAGTGTGGCTCCATTTTCTTATGGGTACTACACGACCTCCCCCAAACTGTTAGAGGACTTTTTACCCACACAGGCCCAGCATAGCATTGAGTACTCCAAACAGTCAAGTCAAGATGGCCATCTCACACCTTCGCAATGGTAAGGCCCTGGGACCGAATGGATTCCCTCTGGATTATTATAAAATTTAGCAACTACACATAGTACCCTCCCTCCTGGAACTCTACTAACACCTCCACAGACAGTCCCTGGACTTCCCTGACTTTGCATTGGCACACACCATTCTAATTGCTAAGCCTGACAGGGACCCCCAATTGCTCTCCTCCTTTCGCCCTACCACGCTGCTCAATAGAGATTTTAAAATTCTGTCCTCAATCATGGTTTGCAGCCTACAGGTTTTACTTGTTCACTAAGGATTAGGGTTCACTAAGGGCCAGCATTTGGTTGTAGGCAACAAGGCAGCACTGGTGGCCTCTAAACAAAATACGCGGACAAAGAATGTGTTGTTCAGCATTGACACTAAAAAGGCTTTCAACACAGTGTTGTGGCCACATTTGTTCCAGTCCCTCATTGCATGGAGTGTGGGTGGGGACTTTTTGTCTTCCCAATGAAATGGGGGTACGCAACAGCGTTGTCCGCTCTCACCGCTGTTGTTTAATCTAGAACTGGATCCCCTGTTGCGTAACCTTCAGAACTGGCAAGCCTTTTAAGGTCTCAGAGTGGGCTCAACTGAGCTCAAATTGTATGCTTTTGCAGACAATGTACTTTTGTATATATCTAATCAGGAAAACATGGCCCACTTGATCAGATCTTTGTTACATCCTGGGGCATTTAGTTTATTATTGGAACTGTCATTAACATGACCTGCCCCTAGAGACCGCTGTTGGACACATTGCTGCTAATCACCGGCTGGGTTAATTATTTCCTACACCTGTGTTGGGGCTATTTATTGTGGTAACTCCCAGAGCTGGGTGCGGGCCATTTTCTCTGTCTTTCCCTGTCTCTTTGCTGTGTGCACCTTATCCTGTGTGTGCTCTCTGTGAGTTCTGTCTGCCTCAGTGTGCTTCATGGAGTGCTTATTCTCTGTGTTATATCTGTGTCAGTGCGCTCCCTTGAGTGCTTATTCTCTGAGTTCTGTCTGCATCAGTGTGCTCCCTGGAGTGCTTATTTCCTGTNAGTTCTCTCTGTGTCAGTACGCTCCCTGGAGTGCTTATTCCCTGTGAGTTCTGTCTGCCTCAGGGCGCTCCCTGGAGTGCTTATTCTCTGTGAGTTCTCTCTGCCTCAGGGCGCTCCCTGGAGTGCTTATTCTCTGTGTTATATCTGTGTCAGTGCGCTCCCTGGAGTGCTTATTCTCTGTGAGTTCTGTCTGCCTCGGGGTGCTCCCTGGAGTGCTTATTGTCTATGTTATATCTGTGTCAGTGCACTCCTTGGAGTGCTTATTCTCTGAGTTCTGTCTGCCTCAGTTCGCTCCCTGGAGTGCTTATTTTCTGTGAGTTCTCTCTGTGTCAGTGCACTCCCTGGAGTGCTTATTCCCTGTGAGTTCCCTGTGACTCCTCCTCAGATGTTTTACAGGCATTGAACCGGTCCTTACGTTTCATGCCTGCGAGTACCTACTGTGAACTGTTCTATAACCTATTTCATGGTACATACCAAACCCCCCACAAATCTCTATATCTTATAGCATTGCTGTCTTCTCTCAACTGCCTTCGTTGCCATGAACCTAATGTGGATTTGTATCACTTTCTATGGGCATGTCCAATTATCCAACCTTTCTGGCTAGAATTTGCGGAACACTGCCTGGTGGCTCACCTCCCCCTAACCCCTGAGTGGGCCACATTGGGCATCATACCTGACTCCTGCAGTGCCTCTCCCCAGATAGCCCACATACTGGTTAGTGCATGCAGCCTGTAAGTCGATTTTGCATAAATGGCTGGACAACACTGCACCACCGTTCTCCCTGTTCCTTACTAAGTTTAATTTCCTGTTCAGGATGGCTTAGCTGGAAACTCTCCTCGACAATTGTGCTAAAATTGAAGGTTTTTTTGAGATCTGGGAAAGCTATATCGACGTTCTCTCCTATCGCACTAAATCCCAATTACACGTTTCCTTCCGAGACACAGTTTAGTTATGGCTGGAGTGATTGAGGGTGATCCGCCGATTAACCTAGCCCTGATTAACTGTGTCTGCGGACACTGTCCCTTTTGCTGATCCCTGTTCTGTTTGGCACTGAACTGTTTGTGTTGTTGTTGTTACCATGGGTTGTACCTGCTATGTTGGTATTTTACTGAACTAATTACTGTATGGCCTAGCTGTGCATGGCTAGCTTCCTGTATATCTGTGTGACCCATGTAGTTGACAATTATTGAGTATTTCTTTACTCTCTGTATGTGCATGAAAATGTTCTAACATAAGAGACAAATCTGCTTGGACAGACTAAACTATGCAGAATTTTGTTTAAGTGGCTTTAATTTAGAAGTGACATTTGAGTGACATCCCTTAATAACTTATGTACAACATACTAGAAAGAACAAAAATACACAACAGCAATTTTTAACAAAACCTTAGTTTAGCATATTTGTGCATGCTTGCATGTTTTGGTATGTTAGGTTACAATGTTTGTTTTTCTTAATAATTTTTCAAATTTTTATTGGTGGAATAGCTCTCACCAAAGTATTTAATGATGCTTCGCCAAGCTTAAAATATTGTAATAGATTATGGATTTGATTTGTCCCACTACAGATGTATGACACTACTCAACCTCCATAAATATACTTTGCCATTCACCTTTTTCTATAACCTATAATATAAATTACACAATTATATTGCTGCAATGTTGCAACGTCTGTTAGGAACTCCAGATGGTGTGCTATCATAACATAAAGATATATAATGAGTGAGAAAGCCTCTAATTGTAATCCTATAATCATTTAATATATGACTTCTTACAAGAAACAATGTATTTTTCATCCATACTCACCAGTAATACTAGCGGGTGATATGGGGCCTGATCTGGACTGGTTGCTGCCAACGGGTGAGCCTACAGGCGATGGCGATGGTCCACCACCCTGGATGCTTGGTAGATGTGGCGATGCATGTGGAGAGAAAGGTGACTGAGCAGGATTGCTCTGCTCCCCTTGGCTACTAGTAGATCCAGAGGCACTGACAGCAGAGCTTAATGTTGCTTCAGTTCCTGTTGGTAAGTCATCAATGGAACCAGATAAGTCCTGCAAGAAAGACAACACAAGTGGCTAATTTATGTGATTAAATATGGCAAAAAAGTGGGAAAAAATATTTTAAGGTATGGAAAAAAGGGTTCAATGGATAAAAATATACAATGACAGTTTTGATTGGATATATATTATATAATGGACTATATACTCTAGGGACAATTTAGCCAGTTGCCAATTAACCTACCAGCACGTTTTTGGGATGTGGGAGGAAACCAGAGCACCCAGAGGATACAGGGAGAACATACAAACTCCACAGAGATCAGGTCCTATTCAGGAATTGACCTGTGAGACACAAATGCTACTCAAAGAGCCACTATAAATGCCTACTATAAATAACTATAAAAAGTATAAGGAAAAGTATTAATAAAAATACATAAATATAGTAGTTTTATTATTTTTCTTTGCAAACAAGTTCTTTGATACCAAATACAAGATACGTTATTTGGTTAAATTGAACTCAGCTCAATTTAACCAAATAACGACAAATTTAATAACGACAAAGTATAACACCATAATATCATTTGTCATTGCATTTATAGCACTGTATAAATAATATGCTCTAGAAATAAATGAAGGCATTTTACCATCTGTAGGAGGCAGATGTGATAATAGGAGTAGAAAAATAAATAAAAATCTGCACTGGCACAGTGCACTATATTCTGGTGGCTCTACATATTCTCTATACTAATCACCTGGGGGCATGTGGCGTGAGTGACAGGTCCCATCAATTGTCTTAAAGGGATTTGTTCTCACAAATCTTATGTATCTCATTCATAAAAGCAGAGTAGGTCACATGAAGCTACAGTGTAAAGTCTAAAAGGCGAGCTGCAGAGCAGCTCCATTTTCACAGCATGTTTGACCTGGGGTAACCTTTAAAATGTGATTATTCACACATGAAGAGAGGGATTTCCTGGAAAGAAATTTACTGTAATAGCATACTCTTCCCCACATAACCTGACAATGCAAGATTAATAAAATATGACTTGCCAAAAACACAAGACAGAGAAGAATCTTATTACTAGTAACACACAGTTATTGCAAGAATAGCGAGACAGCTATAGACCTGCAAAAGATGCTTGAAATTTGGCTGTGGACTAAACAGTATGAATGACAAATCATTTCAACAAGTTGCTGTACAAAACTGGCAATGTTTTGTATTTGGCTTGGACATTTTGACTCCATTTTTTATTGGCAATCAGACTTGACAGCCATTTTCACTTCTGGCATAAGATCATCATTAGTGAAATGTGAAAGGATAACAATTTGACGAGCTATAAAACACAATTACAGTATGCATTTTATAGAGTAAATGACTCAATTACATCCTGATTTATACTTAATTATACTAATAACACATTTTTCACTTGTATATTCCATATATGGAAATTCTCTAAATGATATCTGTTTTTCGAATCAGATTTCTATAACTATTCTGAAAAGCAGTGAGGTTCAGGTAANCCTTTGATTTTATAAAATCAAAGAGCTTAAAAGGAGCAATTTCAGAGAGATTTAGAGAAAAGAAAAATAATATATGCTACACAGTCCCTCATTTGTCATTTCAAAGTGCACAATATGAAATAAACGCCTATCTTTTTAAGGTTATTTTTTTATTATTCATTAAAAAAAACAGATTGCAACACATGTACTGTACTGAAAAAAGGGAATGTAAATATCAAATTTTTCTCTCATGCAGAAACCTTAAATCAAACCAATATAAAGTACAATAATGTAATACATTGATGTGACAAAAAGCGCTTTCTTGGATAATAATTTATTTGCCATTTGTAAAAACTGTGAGCATACAGAAATTGCTAGCCATAGTGATTAAAAGACAAATGTCAAAGAGTTCCACTCTAGAGTTACAAAATAAAGAAAAGAAAAGCAAAATAGGAAAGGAAAGAAAAGGAAAATACATTGTTAGCGGATTACATATATCAATTTGTACTATGCTAGTGTGGCAAGTTTACTGATCTATTTACAGGACTCAAAAAATTAAAGTTGGTTAATTGCCATCTGAAAATTAACTAATAGATTATTTTTGTCACAAAATGCCTTGAGCCGCAAATACAAGTAAATAGTGTTTGAAACAGATGAAATACCATTTTACTGTTACAAGTTAATTTGTTAATGGTTGCATAACAGATTCTGCATAACACATAACAGTTTTAACGACCTATTTATGGATACACTACTAATGTTTTGCTCAGGAGACACAAAAATAGGTCATTATAAATATTGTGACCACTAATGTATAAATAAATAATTAAATTGTTCTACTAAACAAATAAAAAACTGCATAGAATATGCACTTCACAGAGCTTATAAATGTACACTTTACAGACATTATCATGGCTGTATTCACCATAGTGCACAGTCATATTAGTCATAATGACAACCGTTTTGTACCATTCCAAGCACTGAGTTTATTTAACTACC
>JABWIB010002574.1:8570-26949 GCA_016617825.1 Platyplectrum ornatum | reverse complement strand
CGTCAATGCAATTTCGTCAACATTCGTCAGCCATTACAATTCGTCATTACAATTCGTCACTTACTGAATACTATACATCACCAGTCATTGACGAATTTTCATCACTGACGATCGCTGACGAAAGAACTTTCAAAGAAGATTCGTCAGTTACTGAATTCCCCCCCTGGCCTTTGGACCATGCTCAATTGTCTAAAGTTTCAGTGACTAGACCTGGGCTAAAGGCCAATACAATGATGATGACTGGGGTCAGCATAAACAGCCTATGATGTATTCTGCAATATCTGAAGTAAGCAGAGCAACAGTTCATCAATTAGAAACTGACAATGAAAATAAATAAGTCTATTTCTCTTTATACAAAGTATCAAGCTAATGTTTCTAAGCAACCTCACATTCTCTTAAAAGAAATATAAAGCTAATCACATTTTACTATTCATAGTTATTCTATTCCTGTAAGGTTATAAAAAGAAATTATGGTCAAACTGAAAATGGCCATATTGTTTGTCACAATAAATTAGATTTTGAACAATACATTTTTACCCTTTCATAGGCGTTAATGACTTTTAAAAATCATTACATTAATGTTTTAAATTTTAAAAGCATTGCTTCAAAATGTTGTACTAGGAGCACCAAATAAAATGGCAGCATGATTGTAACATCTATCTATCTATCTATCTATCTATCTATCTATCTATCTATCTATCTATCTATCTCAATTAATATTATATGGGCAACTGTGTCTAACTCACACACAAAATGCGACACGACTGCTATTCAAATTTTTTTCTCAGGTTCCTAAATTTCTAAAATTTCTTCAAGCTCTGTCCTACCCTTTATCTTGTCTGCCAAATATCAGAGAACACTGCCTTTATAGATCCTTTCTATCTTTTATCCCTGGCAATCATGCTTGCATTTACTATGGGCATAGAAAACTCTTTTCCTAGTGTTTAAGTGATTCTAAAAAGATCAGATGCAGAACAAAGAAGCTTTTCTAGTCAATAAATAAATAAACAAATAAATAAATAAAGGAAGGAAGGAATCATGCCTTCATCTTACATGGCCTTCCCATCAATATATAACAGAACTTAAGGCTATGTTTATTGTCAAATATTTTAGTGCTGTAGAGTCCTATAAATGGTAAATATCCTATAAAATAACTAAAGAGATCAGGTTCTCCCATGCCAATAACTGTTCTGTTTCTACTTGGTGTGGGTTTGCACAATTTTTTTGTTGTGAAAATTTAACACAGAAGACAAGTTTCAAACAAAGTTATTAAAAATTTAAAATAATAAGTCTATATCTTTGGGTGTGGGGTTTTCACCTTTTAATCAAATAAAGAATAATTACCGGTACCTATTTCACGTTAGTAAAATATTATATCAGATGCAATGTCTCTCTCATACATAAATCCATCAGTCAGCTCAAGGTCTTCTGACCACTAATTGCATTTCATTCTTGAAAAGATCCCCCTGCCTGGGTGTCCAAATAATTGCAATTAAGGTAGGACTCTAGTAATTAGAAACCTGAGCACCCTGCCAAGAACAATATCCTTCCAAGTGACAGGCTGACTATGAAGAAGTAATTCACTTTGAAAGGGTGCAAATCCTTCTACATTTAATATGTTTTCACACAAGAAAAAGAAAAATCTAAGATTTGTATCGAACATGTACATACTATNTACATACACCAAATAATTTCTATAAAAAATCGTAAACCAGTCAGGAATTAATGTGAATAGGAAAGCATGCAATTGAACAATTGTACAATGTTTTAATGTTACATGATGTGATTCTGAAGAGAATAAGAATTTACAGATTTTCATGACCATACAAAAAGGATATCACCTTAATATAGGACAGGTAACTGTAAAGTGGGTTTGCAATCTTATATTCTGCAGAATATGACATACTTTGTGGTACTTTTACTTGCAAATACAACTCTATGTGGCAAACATATTTAGAAAAGACAATTGTCATGTGNATGCACAAAAACATGAGTGGCCAGCTAGAAGTAGAAAATTCAACCTACTGCATTCTTTCCACAGTTCCTGTTACACAAAGCACACATTAAAAAGACTCTGATGTAAGCCTATGATTACTTAATATTTCTGAAATGATGTTACTGTCTCTCTCTATCCTTCCCAGAATACTCATAAAAATGTAAAATTCTAGTAGCCGTCTGAAGGACATTGTAAAATAACATATGATTAAACGTCATTTTCATGCTTTTTGGTGCATGGGGTTTGACATAATCAAGTTCCACCCTATAGTAATGATTGGTGAGGATGGCAGTAATTTACATTGAATCACCTTCAGCCCAGATCCCGGGAGATTTGCTGACTCTTCAAGGATATCTCGAGAAAGTGCCCAAAACTAGGAATCTCCTGGATATTCTGGGAGAGTTGACAACCTTGTCTTCCCTACCATTATAATACAATATTATATAAATTATTATAACCTAGATATAAGAGATATTAATGTAAATAAGGGAAACACATTAAAATACGTTTTGTATCCACAGCAAATTTATATTGTATTCAAGGGATTGAGTTAAAAATCACAATTCAGGCTGAAATGAGAGGCCCTTTTATCTAGGGGCAATGTACTAGTATGGTACCTTAAACCTGATATTTTATTGAAGGTGAAATGATCATATCTGGGCTACAATCTGGAACAATTACCAGGCATTTGGAAAATCCACCATGACCACTCAAAACAATGATTACTGACTCAAACGTTCTAAATATAGATCTCCACAAAATTAACTAACTTCTCCAATAGCATTGTTCCAAAGTAAAAATTAGCAACGAACCCTCATTGCTTAAAAATAGAAAGTAAAATTAATAATTTCCAGAAATATTAAATATATATGTTCTTACGAATAAATATATAAAACATTTATAAAAAGTACAGCATTTATTTAGTCTCAGAAACACATCAAGTTCACAGTAAGAAAAGTCAAAAGCAAGAAATTACATCTCCAACTCAGCAGTCAAGCCTCGGGAGCTAATAACACAAGAAATAAAACTGCTGTTATGATTGAAAGACGTATTAAAGATGCTCATCATTATTTTTTTAGCTTTGTTNGTCAAAAACATTGACTGTAACACCTAAGTTTAAGAGGGTGTGTAAGATAAAGGCAATAAAAACATTTTCTGTACAGGAAAGACACACTGTTACCAACAAGTACCTACAGTACAAAATAAGTTTACTGTCAAGTTTCCCTAGACTTGAAAATATAAAAAAACAACATGATATGAGATAATAAACAGATGATAAAAGTCCATAATAAAACCTAATATGGTCTATAATGGACTTAGAATTTTATTCTTAATAAAATTGTGATTTAAAAGGGTATGTGGTATTAAAATATTATATTTACTACAGAACTCCAGAGATATTAAGATATGTGCCTAGTTATAGTTTGAACATGTCAAACAACTATTTAAAGCATTATGAAAGATACCTGCAACAATACGCATATGGGGAGCTTACAAAATATAATTTCTAAGCCATTTTTCATGGTACATTTTTATGTACGTTACATGATATTACATGTCATAAATATGTATGTAAATATAATCAGTGTCTGTGTTTACGTTATACATTCACGTGCTACAAAGGCACGTGCTCTTTCTTCTCAGTGCTAATTAATCTCAATAATTTAATTATTTTGTGTCAATTCCATTATATGTCAGACTTGAAAGAGAAAACAAAAATATTTTTGGCAGTTTCCATTAAAGGTAAATAACACATGCACACGCTACAGACAGTGTTATTCTCAAAGTGTGTGCATAAGTGGATGTTGNCATTTTCCCTCAGCTGTATATATGATATCTCATTTTCATATCTGCACAGTAGACAGATTTCACATTTTTTAAGTGTTTGAGAGGCTGAAGCTATATAATGGGATGGTTTTTCTTAAACTTTAAACACAGAAAATGTGACTTTAAGTCACTCAATAAATTGGATTTTTAATGCAGGCCATCTTTGAGTAAAAGCGAGGAATTTTAGTAGACTGTAATGACAGCACAGCAGGATTAGGATAACATCAGAAAAATCACAAGTGTGTTCTAATGCTGTGAAACAGCAAGCATAGTAAAACATTAATAATGATGCAAAGCTATTATTGTCAAATGTGCTGCTGTTGTTACCCCAGTCTAATACACTTACATGTTACATGGTTACATGGTGGGAATAAGTGTTTAGAGTACAGTATGCTTTAATGTGAGGAACACAACAATATGTTGGAGATGACTGAAATGGACAAAGTGGTGTCAGATATATTCAATTTGTTGCTGTGCTATGTCCAGAACAGTATGTATTGCAGTGACATATATCACACATAGGAGAATAGGCAGTGGGCTAAGATTTGTTTTAAATACTTACTGCTGATCAAAAAACTGTTTTACATTTATCAATCAAAAAGCCTTTTTGCAGAAAGTTTCCAGGTCAGGTTGGGGGCCTTTAGAAGACATTATTGCAAAGCTAGTTCAGTTTATTTAGGGTCAGGTGGCCTGATTCAGGGGGCCAAGCCAATATGAACAAAATATCTTACTATAATTTTCATTCATAATACCTGGCAATAGTAGTATGCAGCTTTTATGACATATGTGCGCTGTCCATGAATCATATCGCATTTTTTATAAGAAAAAAAAGTTTGCAAAAATGTACAAAAATTGGTAAAAAGAAAAATGAAATGAAAAAATAAAAAATGCACAAAAATCCCAAATACATTCCTTTGATTTTCCTTTTTTTTTTTGTAACATAGGTTGCCTTTTAGAAGCAGGTAATTGTATATTGGTATATTTAAATGAGAGAAGGGGCCCCTTCATTTAAATAGTGCGGATGCTTAAGCACTATGAATCAGGTCCAGGCCCAGTATTTGTATGTAATGTCAGGTAGTTGGCATGAAAATATATTTTAAGATAAGCACATTACATGGGTTGATAAGAGTAATACTGTATTTTAGTGCTCGAAGTTGGCCGGTATACACTGGTATGGCATGGCACCTTTTTATACGATAATCCCCGCCCCTTGTATGAGCTCTGCCCCTCCGGACTGGAGGAGAACATTTTTTTCCCAAAATTCTGCCAACAGTACACTGTTCTTGTGTACTGTTGGCAGAAAGCAATTTGAAACATATTTGCCATTATTTTCATTTTTAATCCGCTCATATGGGGAAAACCTTTCATTTCTTTTAGCTTAATCTCTCTTCTCAGCAATTAAAGCACTCTGCACAACCCTCATCTATCTCACAGTCAGCTAAATAATGCATTGTGTCCTCTGTTCATCTTTTATCATCCCAAATGACAGGTATTAGCATATCTCCCCAGTCAATTATAGTGCAGCAGAATAATCATAGCATAATTGGGTGAAAACCACTCTAATCAACCACCCTGCAAACTTGATAGATAAAACCAGAGTCATAGTTCAGAAAGGCCTTGATCCTATATGTGACCTTCACTAGAACTGACTAGTAGATGTTTAGTTCTGTACACTTCAGGCTTAAAAATATTTTTCTTGATACAGATACAATACAATGTCAGATACACAATATAATGTCAAAGCAATGTGTGCATATGTATGTATATATATATATATATATATATATATATATATATATATATATACACACATTTTTTTATACATAGTTTCGCACAGTACACAGTATAATCCAGTATTTGTTTTAGTTATTCTTTTTGTATATAAAAAGGTTTTAACATTTTACAACATTTACATGCAAGAACTAACTGATATTTAGAAAGAAGAGAAGTGCTATATCAATGTTTTTATATATATAATGTGAACTTGCCTTTTTTGGACTCAAAGGGCCTAAATTTACTAAACTGTAAGATTGCAGGGAGATTGAAAAGTGGGGATGTTGCCCATAGCAACCAATCAGATTCAAGCTCTCAGTTTCATTTTACACTGGAGAATGTGCACTTGAATCTGATTGGTTGTTATGGGCAACAGCCCCTCTTTTCAAACTCCATGCTCAGTAAATTCATCCACCATCTTCTTGTGGCATGGCCATGCTTCACAATCCCTGGCACTGTTCACTGGCCTCTAATACCCCATTCAGACTACATGGAAAAAGCTGGGGCTTTCACGAAAACGCAGTGCTTAGAAAACCCCAGCGATCAGCGCACTTCCCCATATGAATGTTCCCATGCAGCTGAGTTCCTACTGGCTCTTGTTGAGCTGGAACACCTGGATCCCACCTGCATCCTGGCTGTCCACAAAACCAGGAATTCTAAAATGTAAAACCTGTATCTTTTGAAGGATTATTTTGTGTTAAATCAGATTTCAGTGGAATATTTGTCTCCAAATATGTAGTGTTCATGTAACATTGTAAGATCACATCCAAGTGTTTAGCTGCAGTAATTAAACTGTGGGTATTTTTTTTATTCTTATTTTATCGTCACTATGAACATATAAACCTTATTTAGCCAAGCTAAAGATCTAATTTATTCAGCAGATTCTGAGAACTACTATACACATCCTAAAAGTTGTTTTGATTTATATTTTATAGACAAGTCCCCGAGTTTGGCAATACAATTGAAGCTCATCCTGCATGGCATAGTACAGGACTAAACAGATATTTCAAACAAGCAGTTCAGCTATATTGTTCTCAAGGATCGAAAAAGTTGCATCTCTGCTTACTTAGAGCATTAAAGATATTACTGCTCCCGGGTGAGTAATAGCAGGCAATTTACAAGAATATCCTTTTATAATTCATACAAGCTATAAAGCAATGCACAAAACTACGAACAACTCTATTACTAATGCAGTTCAGAGAGCCAAGTGAGCTTGTGTGCACTTATTTTAAATACTTTTTTTTAACACATTTTGAATCAATTTTAAATTATTATTACAATTAAATTATTTAATTACTATTAAATTAAAACATTTAATTACTATTACTACTAATGCAAAGAAAATAAATGTTTCTGGTCCTTAAATTGCACAATAAAAATACTGTTCAATCAAATAATAAACACATGGACACAAAAATAATGTGAGCTACTTGCATCAATATTATTTTCTAAAGCTTATAGCAATGGCAAACTCCCACCCCATTAAGTCTTTTTAAATAGGGATAGTTAGCTTGNATGGTTATATTGCAATACCACCAAGATGAACATGAATTAGACAATTGGTATGTCCCTGCACCATAGAGAAATTAAGGCAGAAATAGTTTAAATATTGCCATTCCATAGAAAGAAAATAATGCTATAGCTATAAAACCAACAATTGTAGAGATTTGGAGGTAGCAGACACATATATTTTGCAAATAGCTGTCAAACATTGTTCACAGTAGTACATTATTGAACAGACAATGTAAAAATGCTATCACTCTATGTCTTCTTTAGAAAATATATAAAACAGGAGCATTGAGTCATTATTACAGCTGATACTGAAAAACATTGTAGTTATAGCTGAAGCAATCTGCAGTGTTAAGTGGACCTTCACACTTGCTGGCTTCCTCATTAAGCCTCCTGAGACCGCTACCAATGAAAGCCAAAACCCAGAGCTCCCATCAGAACCAAAGGCTCATTTATCAAAATTCAACTCATGTAACAAGACAGCAGACCAGGGCTAAACACAACCTTCATTTGACATGCAGAACTTAAAGTGCTGACACAAAGAGATAATCAACTTCACTGCTCAAGACAAGCTGCAGCGATAAAACAGAAAAGCCAAAGGAGGATCACAAATTGGTGGGAAAAAGTCTTACAGCACAATATGGTTTAATGTGATGTACACAACATGTTGGAACATGACTGAATGGTATCAATTGTGGGTTAAGATTTGTTTGTAATACTTAATGTGATCAAAAAATTGTCTTTGTCTTTGTTTGTTAGCATTACTGTTTTACATTTATTAATCAAAAAGTATTTTTGTAGGAAGTTTCCAAGTAAGGTGGGGGCCTTTAGAAGACAAGNTGCAGCGATAAAACAGGACAGCCAAAGGAAGATCAAAAATTGTGACTAAGATGACTACAATGGCAAAGATAAGGTAATAAAAAACAGCGTACTACATAATCAAATAATACAATTATTTGAATTATAGTACTACTATAAAATAAAGAAATATAAAATAACTATGAAAAACCATCTGCCACAAAAAACGCAGACTAGGGGGAAATTTAATAAATGTCGAATTGCTGAATTTGACAAAGGGAATCGATTTGCTTGTCGAATTGGCCATTTAGATATTTAAATGACCAATGGTCAGGTGTCATTCGGATGGGCATCTCAGCTAAAGGCACCCCCAAAACAATCACATCTCAATCTGTTTTCCATCATTTTATCTCTATGCTGACCACACAGGCCTACCCCTTAAGGCTCTCCTACCTGTCTTCCTCACCGGAATATGAGATGGCTGCACCCTCCCCAAACCCCTTATTTGGAGACTCCCTTGACAGATCTGGTGATGCCTTATCTAAAATTATTCGACATTTCGACNCTTTCCATGAATCGAGATCTTCAAGATCTGGAACAAAGGCTCCAAGACATTCTACAAACACAGCTCATGTATCTATATACATAAATTTCCACTGTATCCACTAGGGCTCTGTAATTTCTGTGATTTTCTGAGTTTCCCAAGGACTTACCTCCCCAACTGGCACACTGAGGTGTACACCCCACAACTGCCCAGCAAACACAGAGGAAACAAGTGGCAGAAGGTCCAAAGATGCNAGAATCAACAGAATGGAGGACAAGCTTCTGTTGCACAATCTGTGACTTGAACTACTGTGCCGATAATCATCTGTCGTCCCTATAGCGTANTTGACTTGTCTGCTCTGTCAGCAAGGTTTGACAGTTCTTATTTTAGGGGACTATGTGTCCCATATTGACTGGTCGGCTATTGAGCTCCTCAGTACGGATTTATTGTTCTGTTATCTGTTTATGGGCTCTGTTTAAGAAAAAATATGTAAATGATGCTCGCTTCGGGCCNGGCTACATCATTTGGAATATCTAAAAAATACTCGGGGCTCTGCATCGCTGAATGCTGGTCCCCCTTTCTGCCTGGTGCCATCGGTGTGGTCCGGAGGTGGATTCACAGCCGGGAGTCTGTGGATGCGGGTCCTGCAGTCTATGCTAGCAAAGCTGACCTGTGAGCCTTCTTAATGA
Source organism: Platyplectrum ornatum (assembly GCA_016617825.1). Classification (NCBI taxonomy): domain Eukaryota; kingdom Metazoa; phylum Chordata; class Amphibia; order Anura; family Limnodynastidae; genus Platyplectrum; species Platyplectrum ornatum. Next base: position 17,813 of record JABWIB010002574.1, on the reverse strand, counting down.
CGCTTCCATCAGCCGATCTGCCTCTTAGCGTTCCTGGTGGTCTCTGGTGGTGAATCCTGTTGAACCCACGGTGAACAGTGCGGTGCATCCTGTGGGCGGGAGGTGAGCATAAACCCCAACGTCATGGACGGCATCTTGCCTCCTCTGTGCTCTTTTCAATGGCTGCTGTGGTGCCTGCATGCCCTTCTCCCTGGTAACTGCCTGCTGCAATCCGCGGCTCTCTGTTCCTCCTGTGCAATCTCCTGGACTTCCAGTCGCTCTGTGATCAGGTGCAGGCTTGCTACTGTGCCATTCCCCTGCAGCTCTCTTGCTCTGCTGCCTGTGTTTGGAGAAACTCTGCTCTGGTGTTGTTCTCCTGCCAGCTGGTGTATATTATTGTATCCTCTTCTTTATTGCCATCCCAGCCTCACGATTNTGTATTCAAGGCACTGATTAGTACCCCCTGGTTTAGAACGTACCCCTGTTGTTGGAGTACCATGGGTAGAATGGGCCCCAGGCGGCTAACGTCACAGCTAAACTTGAGCATTTTGCTCGCCACTCCTCTACTCAACGAGTGGGTGAAATGGAGTGTCGCGTGTTGGCGGTGGAGGATCTCACTGCCCCATTGCCTGACAGGGTGGATGCCTTGAATGCAGATGTGGCACAGTGTAAGAGGAAACTTACCGATATGGAGGGCCGTCTTCGCTGCAATAATGTGTGCTTTGTGGGGCTTCCGGAGAAGGTTGAAGGTGAATACCCAGAATCGTTCCTGGAAGCCTGGTTACTCCGACTCTTTGGCAAGGAATCGTTCTCTTCCCAATTTTCTGTGGAATTCGTCTCCCAGCACAGCCACCTCCACCTCCTCCTGTCCACCTGGGGATCCTTCTTGTACCCTGATCGCTAAAATGCTGCATTTCAAAGATCGGGACGCCTTGCTGCAACTCGCTTGCTATTTGAAAATCACAAAGTCTCCATTTATCCGGACTTATCCGGACTACTATTGATGTCCAGAAGTTCACTGCAGTCAAGCGGAAGCTTTGTGACCTTCAGCTCCCATACGCCATGTTATTTCCGACTCGTCTTCGTGTGCAGATGGATGGTTCTACCAAGGTCTTTGCACGTCCTCAAGCGGCAATGGAGTGGCTGAATAAGCGCCCTCCACCTTGACTCTTGGTGGTACTTCCTGGATAGTAATTACTGATGCTGCTCTGCTGATGTTGATGTCCTGCGGACTCTATGTTCTCTCCTGCACAGTCTGTTGATGTTTTTTTCTGTACCTGTTTTTTTTTATTTCTTGTTATATTTGCAATTTTTACTATTTCTGTGGTGGGTTGGTTGCAGCCAGGGCCTCCTTCCATTCCAGGTGAGCTCTCTTGCTAGAGATAGCCTTAGTTTCTGTATCCATCTGTGGGTATCTACTTTTAGATACGTTTTCGTATTGATTATCTTGGGTTGGGGATTAGGGTGCTAGGTATCCCATACATTGGAATGGGTATACAGGGTGGAAGTGGTTGGGTTCCTGGTACCACTGTTTGTTCCTTGTGTTTTTTTTCTCACCTATTAAATGTTACTTCCATCTTGCAAGTGTGGTTTGTACCCTCTCTATATATGCAGCCTTTCGTTGATTATCACCATGACTGTTTCTAGTATTAGCACAGGGGTGGGCCTCTGTTAAACGCTCCCTAGTGTTGTCATAAGTTAAAAAGTTCTCATGAGATGAAGTCTGCTTGGTTGAAACACACTTGTCAGAGGGCATGATATTGCCCCTGAAAAAAATGTTGGTGGGTTCGGCATATCACGTTGTGTATTCATCCCACTCTAGGGAGTATATTTTCTAAGCGGTGAGATTGCAGTGAGATTGGAAAGTGGGGAAGATGCCCATAGCAACCAATCAGATTCTAGCTCTCAGTTTCATTTTACACATTGGAGAATGTGAAATCAAATCTGATTGGTTGCCATGGGCAAAATCCCCACTTTTAAATCTCACTGCAATCTCCCCGCTTAGTAAATATACCCCTAGAGGTGTATCCATACTAATTAATACATGTTTGCATTTTGAACCAGTGAACCTTATGGCCGTTTTGTGTTCATTAGTGCCACTATTTCTGCTGCCCCCTTGGCACGTACATTCTACCTCCATATATAAGGCTAGTCAAGGTAGCTAATTTTATATCTCTGTTTCCAAATACTCCGATTATTTGTATGGGTGATTTCAATACTACTATGGATCTGGTTCTTTTTGCACTGATATAACCATGCCAGTGATCATCTCCTCACCCCCTTCTCTAAATTAGTGACAGAATTAGGCCTGTGTCCCACGTTGCTTATCTTCCCAGGGGAATCTCTGAGCATTCTCCAGCTCAAATGGTGGTAAATTTAGCAGAGGATAGGGGGTATTACATTTTGGAAGCTGCATTCATTCTGGCTTAGTCGTATGGGTTCTGGGCTGGAATTAGCTGCCTTGTGGAAGGAGTTTTTTCAGCATAATGAGTAATCTATGTGCCCTATGTTCATTTTCCGTGTTGTCATGGCAACCTCCCCCTTAGTGGAACAAACTGGTAGGCAGACAGGACAGCGGCACAGTCATGCAAAAGCTAACTGTCCCGCTAAAATCAGTATGAGGTATGAATAAAGGTGTCCATCACTATTCCTCCTCTATAGTTTTAAAATGAATCAGTATGGATTTTAAATAAGTTTCCCTAGAACAAAACTTGCAAACATAAAGTTTTGAGCCCTACATTATGATTAAATACAAGATACTGCAAAAAAATTATTATATTATAATTATTATAATTATTTCATGCACTAGCTCTCTCCAATATTGACTAATGCAATAACACTCCTTGATCCATATTTATTAAACTGCGAGATTGGACCAATCATATTTGAGCTCACATTCTTGATTATGTATAATGAAACTTGAGAGCTTCAATCTGGTTGCTATGGGCAACATCCCCTAAGTAAATATAGGCTCTTAGCTGGTGTTCTCTAAATTGTGTTTCACCTGCAAACAATATATATTATTCAGCAGTTAGACTGATTTTCCAAAAATGCTCTTTTAGTGTCATTTCTGTCAACTTCTACATGGTTTATCATTATTTTAATGAATTATATAAAAAATACACTTTACTAACTTTTACTAGCCAAGCCATAAACAAAACATAAATGCTAAAAGGAGGGCCCAGTTCTTAATGACAAATTTGCATATATAGCTTTTTATATATACATTGGTTGTATTTTATTCTAGAGGTTGTTGGTCGGTGTCCTGCGTCTCACTCTGATCCCTCCTGCTTCCTGTTCCTCTATCACAAATAGAGAATCGACAATTCCGAGCTACTAATATTAGAAATATCATACATTATGTTTACCTATTAATGAAATAAACAATCATTATTTATAAAGGGGGGAAATAACTAGCTAAAACTAGTATGGGTCATTATTATTCTTCTTATTCTTATTATTAAATTATATAGCTGGTATTTGGCAGCTAATCAAACTGTCCCTAGTTTACAGTATGTATTTCTCCCTGTGTGTGGATACCCAGTCTCCCATAGGCATCCCCATTGTAGATATAGGAGACTGGGAATTCTGGAGTCGAAGAAGCTTCAATAAAGTTTAAGTCAGAAACAGCCTGCAGATGGCAGAAACACAAGTTACTTCATGGTTTCTTTTATTTAGCCATTTCTATCCTTAATATAATAACAGGCACAGTAAGACATTGTTGGTGCTGACTATCTTTTGCTTCCCGCTTCAATCAAAAAGGTAGAGAAAACTACGGAAACCACAAAAAATTCACCTTTATCACTACATAACAAGGTGACCCTCTGTGAATTTTGATTCTGTCTAATCTCAAAGAAATATAAACATTTCTTAATAGCAGAACAATGGGCTCAAATGGCTCAGCTTTTCAACCAGTTTAAGTTTTACTAAAATATCTTGCAGTTCCTTATACAGACTGGAAAAAATATACCACTTATGCATTTGAAAGGTTTTCTCCCTTTATAGCCCTGAATGGAGCCTACGCATTTGAAATCTTGCTGCGCTTTATTTCATGATAAATTGCAAGACTGAATACACTTCATGTAACGCCACATAATAGTAATGATTAAGCCAATTGCTTCACAGTATGACTTACAAGCACACACAACAGCAGGGTTACAGATAACTTTAAAAGCTGGAAATCACCAAGCATTTTTCAAGAACACCCACAGAGAATGAAAAGTTTCATTTGGCTAGCTGTATACTTTAGGACTAGAATTTATAGGGTCTGCACAATAAATGCATGCATTTTTTAAAGTCTGTTTTATTGTTATATTGTATATTATTATTTGTGCATGTGTGTACATAAAATAAACAAACATAACTTGTCATGGACAAATGTGTATATGTATGTATATATATATATATATATATATATATATATACACATATACACAAACTTTTACACATAAAATGTCCTTTAAATGTCCACAAAAGTGCATTTTTTCAATTATCCATACAGTCTTAAAATTTGAATTGAAACAAACTTAATGTTAAACATAGTTTTTATCCCTTTACCTTCATTATTGTATTCTTTTATTCTTTTTAATATATAATATCAGTTATTAAGTTATGTATTCACATTTTATATGATATTGAACTTTTATATTCAATGATATAGAAAAATATTAAAGAAAAAGTTCTGGGCTTATATTTACTAAACTGCGGGATTGGAAAAGTGGGGATTTTGTGCATAGCAACCAATCTGATTCAAGTTCACATTCAGCAATATGCAAAATGAAAAAAGAGCTTCAATCTGATTGATATTCCACACTTCCACACTTTTTCATTCCTGCTGCTTAGTAAATATAGGCCTTGGGCTCTGTTTACTGGATGTGGTTTGCAACTGGGAACAAACTATTTTTGTACATGGCAAACAAAACAGACTATGGATCAGCACTGACAGAGGGTTCCATTGACAATGGGAGTTTCACAACTCCCACAGTTCCAATAGGTATTGCAAACCTCATTCTGTTTCCTAATTTTTACCCTAACTCTCAATTTTTACTACACAACCCCCTCTCCCTCCTCCTGTACCTGGTTATATCTCTTCTACCCCCCCCCCCCCCCCCCCCCCCCCTTCCCGTCAAACCTTCTTCTTTCCCCTCCCCACAGCCTAATTCTAATCTCCCCCATGCTCCATGCACCGGAGCAATCAGAATTATGAATAAAAGTAGCATGCCTTTCATCATAAAAGTCATTGTAATTCTCAACAGATTTCATGCTTTGTCTTACTCTGTCAATTCACTCTGAAAGTGCTGTAAAACAAAATGGCATAACTCTTGCATTTAAAATGACTTTTCAGTAAACATAACAATTTAGGATAATTAATCAACATGATTTTAAATACACTTGTTGCTTGCACTATATTTGGATTAGCCAGTTCTAAACTCCATGGTTCAGTGTGTGGGAGAGTACAGCATTCACAAGATGCTATCCAACAGCTGTTGTGTGGGGGAATAACCATTTTAGTAGGCAATATATAACAGACAATATTAAGAGAAATTATTTAAAATGCACCAACATTTAACAAAGCTGAAATAATAAAAGTCCTTATTTAAACTGAGTAATTTAGTATTTTTTTCTGTACAAAAAATACAAAACAATAAATCATACAAACAAAAATATAATGGGGGGCGTGGCCTGATGTTGAGCTGCACAGTCGCAGTGCTTCTGAGTACCCATCCCTTGACGGTGATTTTTGAGGGATACCTACCCCACCCTGACCCTGCTCACCTGCTCCTGGGCTGGGAACCCATCCCTCTGACCTCTTTCAGCTGCCCTGTGTTTGGGGGACCGCCGGACATACACCGCTGCTACTGGGTGCCTGCGGCCTACCACGCCTCCACTCCAGAAGACACCAGGCCGCCTCCTGGTGGTTCCTGCTGCTGTTCTCCCCAGAGTGGCGGGGACCCGTGACGATTGTTCCTGCAGTCGCCCAGGAATGCTTCGCTGGTGGGGCCGGCCTGTCCTTCCTGCTGACCGATCGCAGCACTCCCATCAAGCCTCTCACTGCCACGACCAGCGTGAAGCTGCTTCCCCAGTTCGGCCTACTCCTCTACCAGGCCAGAAAAGCGCTAGAACCTCCCTGGGCCCCCACCTACAGATGTATCTTCTCCAATTTCTAACGACGTCGAAACCACCACCTGCTGACACCTCAGCTTCCCATTCTGACCCTCCTGCCATGGCTGAACCTGCCCTTCAATCGGGCCACTCCAGTCTCCATGTCTTCTGGAGATGTGAACGCCATCCTGCACATACTTCAGCCTGCTCTGATAGGCGATCTCATCTGCATTTTCAAAGTGGTGGTTGGAGCAGCCCCTGATACCGAATTCGATCGAGTGCAACGTGCCTTATGGCCCAGAGCGAAACCCCCCCCCCCCCAGTCAAAGGCACACCTAGGGATGTTATATGCCGACTACACTACCATAGGGACAGGGAAAATCTCTTGCGCCACTCCAGGAATAGTAAGCACTTCTGCAAGTCTAAGGCCCCTCAACTGATCCTGGTACCCCCGGGCCTTTTATAATAATTTCTCCTTTGCCACCTTTGCGTCTTTGTACTTTCCGAACACTAACCATTATCGCTTTTTGATGCAGATTGGACCCGCACATCGACTTTACTTCAGGGGCTCCCCGGTCCACTCAGAGTGACCTCGGCAAAATTTGCTACCCTACACGAACACCAGCTGGCCAATCTGTGGCGTCTCGCTCACCCTGATAAACGGGACTAAACCTACCTCTCCCGCAGGTACAAATCACACACCCGCATAGACTACCTTTTCTTACATCACTCCTGCCTGCATCTCCTAAAACATGTCTCCATTGGCAACATCACCTGGTCAGACCACGCCCCTGTTCTGGCCACTGTGGCAATCAAGATTAGAACTGTACCTGTACCTGGAGACTAACGAACCTGCTGACACATCCCGGATGACAAGGTAGGAGGCACTCAAATGCGTTCTGTGTGGGAAGCCTGTACTGACGCCTTGCATGCTAATATTCGCAACCTTGAACTGGTTCATAAGAGGGACGGTTCTGACGCCATATTTGCTAAACTAACTGCCGCTAGTGTGGAACTCTCCGCATTGCTTAATCTCCAGTCCCATCATTCACTGCTCAGGATCAAGGCTCGGTTTTATTTGTGGGCCAATAAGCCCAAACGTATGCTGGCCAGGGCCCTATGGTGACAGCATAGCGCCACCTTTATACCCTCAATCGAAGACCCACGTGCTTGACCAGGCTTTGATGTGAGGCATAGCAGCACCGCTGTGAGTCTCCTCCACAACCTCGGATAGGCGGCCCTCTGTTTTCCTCTGGAACTGGATAACACGCCTCTTGATCATACCATGTATTTGTCATTGTCAATCTGGTGGCTGTCTGGTGGCTACTTCACCATCATCTCCTGGAACGTTGAAGAACTTAACCAACCGATAAAGCAGAAGAAGGTCACATCACACCTTAAGACATTTTGCACAAATATAGCTCTACACTACTCGATTAGTCTGACTTTTTCTAACCCTAAAAGTTGTTTCCTCATAAAAAATGTAAAAATATTTTAGTCAAAGCCTGATTAAGAACTTTAGGCGGCGTGTCCCAGCCCAAGTCTAATAACAGTGTAACAGTAACACTGGTCCGTATTTGTGTGAAAAATAGAAAAATAAAGTATTTTCCCTGCATGCAAACACTAACATTCATTTAACCTCCCCTGCAATTTAACATGGTTTTGCCACTCACCTACATCTAAAATTTTAGGCAGATGCCTTATTTAAATTAGTGAGTTTGCCTTTGACTCTTTACATTTTGCAAATTACTCACCCATGCATCCGCAAAGCTGATTTGTAGCAACTTAACTCTACATTCCTGTGGGAGTATAAGAAGGACTAAATTAATCTTGCCAAGCTACAACAAAATCCAGAGGTGGCGTTAATTTACCCAAACTAAATTGTTATAATTTGGAGTGCTTACAATGCCATGCATCCTACAATGATATTTCCTTGTCAAACTATGCTCTCTGTTTTCCTTGTTTTATGCTTAAAGCTTTACATGTCCTTCCCTTACAACTCAAAATGCACTAAACCAGTAACCTGTAGATTACTGCCACCTGCAATGCTTGGAGGATGGTGAGAAAGCTCACAGGCCTAAATATTATGGTAAATTCAAAAACAATCACAGTCAATAGCACTAAAGAGAAATTCACAGCTCAGCACCCTGCAGTCCGATAGAATGCGGCAACAATCACAAAAAAATTATCTATTACCAACTGGCGCTAATATCAATAAACATATAAAAGCTTACTCAATAGTATAACAGGAAAAGAGTCTTAATATTCCTAGAAATTCTTCCTCATATGGAATCTCAGTTCCTTCGTATCAGTTTTCCCTTTTTTCCCAATCAGAAGGCAGTAGGGGTCCTTTTCTCCAAATCCAAATCCCAGATTACATGGAAGGAGAGATAAAGAAAAACAAAACCTAGTGTATTCTTTAGGATGATATGAGCCTCTACCAGCTTATACACCAACAACTCACAAAGGAAGGCTTGGTGCGTAATACATCCATGTATTCCCATCACTATCACAATGGTGTCAACGGAAAAGAGTGGAAAAGAGAGGGGCCTTGTGTGAATCTATATTTATAGACAAAGTAGATTCTTTTTTAGTCTACTCACAGTCTACTCAAGTCCCCACTCGTGTTCTGCCTATTCGGGACTATAGCCCTCCCGCGGGTCTCTCACACTCTCCTATCTCGAACTTTAGTGTCTGCTCTGGAGCTGACCTTTTCCATTGTGCACATAACCCCTCCCTGATTCACCATTCCCATTCTCCTCCTACTTAACTCACTCGCATGACGACTACTCAATTGATCTCACCCCGCCTGGCCATAAATGGATTGCTGACTTGGCAATGTGGCAGATGGTAGTTTTGATCTTTGTTCTGCTCTGTTTCGTTTGAACCTCACTTAAATGTTTTAAAAATTAAATGTTTGCGTTTGTAGCCCTCTTCATTTGTCAATGTCAATTGTCTCTATTACTGTGCAATATCTACCATGATCTACCAAAAAAAAAGATGAAGCTACCCTAGGCATTTTCAAGATCTAGATTTGCCATTCAGTATTAACCTGTCCTTAACCCCTTTGTGACGCAGCCTATTTGGTCCCTAATGACCAAGCCCTATTTTACACATTTGACATGTCACACTTTATGTGGTAATAACTTTTTAATGCTTTAA
>JABWIB010002573.1:43394-55172 GCA_016617825.1 Platyplectrum ornatum | reverse complement strand
TATGTATATATTTTATAGTGGTATATATTGTATGGTATATGTGCATATATTTTATAGTGGTATATATTGCATGGTATATATTGTATAGTGGTATATATTGTATAGTGGTACTGTACAGTATATATTGTATGGTATATATGTATATATTTTATAGTGGTATATATTGTATGGTATATATATGTATATATTTTATAGTGGTATATATTGCATGGTATATATTGTATAGTGGTATATATTGTATAGTGGTACTGTACAGTATATATTGTATGGCATATATTGTTAGTACCAGACCTTACACAGTTGTCAATTTTGTCCTGGCAGGCCGCATATCATATATCCAGGTTTAAACATGACCTGTTTAGGAAAGATTCAATATACATATATATTCTATGTATGTCTCTTTCCTTACAAAGGCAAGGGAAACGCCAAATGCATTAACACTTTTGTAAATGACCCCAAAGGGATAATTTAAGAAAACCTGGAGGAAGGAAGAGAGTTGTTCATTGCTCCTAGTTTACAAAACTTTGTATTAGTTATACGATGTGAAGGTGTTGTTAAGAAGTGAGCACATATTTAACACACAATTAACCCTGAGCACTCTGCCAATGCTGACAAAAATTAAGACTTTCTTTTAAAAAAAACCCTTCCTGCTCCATGCATTTGGTCCTAGATATATCAATGTATGGTAAGCTAGCCAATTACATTGGAAGTATAAATGCTCAATTTTCCAACCATGATTAAGCATATTTTTGGCAATAAATTAAACTTCTCATAAGCATGATCTTTTCTCCATCATGCAGCTTTATACTGGAGTTCCTTCCTGTAAAATAAAAAACCATGACATGTTCATAAATTCATTTTAAATAATTATGCAGCTGTACACATCAGTTTATTTCTGCTTTTGTGTATTACAAAGGTTCTAGCTTTTTTATTATTTTATTTTTTATTAGTAAAGAACATACCTCACTGAGCAGTTCTATGGATAGCTGTATAAATCATATCCTGCTACTTAATGCTCCATGTGGTATCCAGTGGGGCTATTCTGCGGGATGTGGTTCCCTGCTGCTAACAGCCCTATTCTGTCAGGGCTGTCACATGACCACAGTACGGTGACCCTCCGCTTACACTATCCTAACCCTAATCTTCTATTCCCCGCAGCCTAACCCCAACCCTCCCCACAGCCTATCCCCAAACCCGCCCCACAGCCTATCCCCAACCCGCCCCACAGCCTATCCCCAACCTTCCCTTTCCCGTTTCCTAACTCAAGCCTCTCCTCCCTGCAGCCTAACCCTAAACTTCACCTCCCCACAGCCTAACCCTCCCATTAGACTATCCTAACCCTAACCTTCCATTCCCAACTGCCTAACCCCAACCTTCCCCCAAGCTTATCCCCGACCCTCCCTTCTCTGTAGCCTAACCCAAGCCTCCCTGCAACCTAACCCTAATTTTCACCTGCCCACAGTCTAACCCTCCCCTAACATCCCCCTCCTATGCTCCATACCCTCCCTGCTGCCTAACCCTACCCTTCTATGGTCCATCCCCTGCCGGCTGCCTAGCCCTGACCCTATCCGTCTACACTCCATACCCTCCCACTACCTAAACCTAAACTTTGACTTCCATGCCAAATACCTTCTCTCTACCTTGCCATGCACCGGGAGCTGTTGATGTTATGAATGGCATACTTCCACATACTTCTCCACAAATATAACTTACACTACTACAACACTATACTAAACAAATACAGTCAGCGTTTAGCTGTTTAGAAAAGGGACACTGGCGTCAGGCAAATACATCAGGTTCTGCGATACAGTAGTTACTACAATAGACAATGCTACGAGCTTGAATTTCAATTGGGAACATTTAAAAGTTTCCCTGTAACTTTAAAATAAAAAAAAAGTGTCTATTTAGATTGTCCGTGGTAAAGAAATCAGTGTTTATTTTCAAACAATTACATTGTTGATGGGCAAATGTAACCAGCTAAGAGTTTCCTAATTGAGAAAGAGACTATCACTGCCTGGAGCAGATGTTTCTGGTTCTCCGGATCGCAGTAAACCTTGTGAAATAAACAACATTCTTTTTTTTTTTTATTTGGAATTTTAAATTAAGATTGATTAACATGAGAAAGTTCTAGATGGCGAGCAGCGATTCGACCTGGGAAACTTGTGTTACATGCATGGAGTGGGGCTTAAACAACCCACATCCCTCAATGGGCAATGCCGGGAAATGTCGTATACTTTGTTCACACTGACAACCCGGCAATTACCTGGCTTTTAAAGCCGGGCAATGCCCATGCTGACATCTGTAACACCCGTTCACAATGGTAGTACATTTTTCTTTTTTTCAGACATTTTTTTTGTTTCCCTGCAATGTTTAACAGTAAAAAAAAAACCATTGTGGTTGAACTGGACCTGACCTAAGAATAGCCCTTCTTTTTCCTGGGCTTAAATCCCAGGTAAAGAGACTTGGAATTTGCAACAGCCCCGTTCACATTGACTTGAAAAATGTGGGATTTCAGGCAACCCGGGAATGTGCCTGTAACGAAAATGAATGTCAGTGTTTGCATGCAGGGAGAATACTTTATTGTTACATGTTGCACACAGATACTGACCAGCGTTACTGTTACACTGTTATTACACTTGTGATGGAAACATCATCTCTCAACTCTAATACTGATTGCAAATTTAACTCCCCTGCACTCTGCAATTCAGCATAGTTTTGCCCACTTACTCGTAAGTTGTGAGTAAGTCAATAGTACGTAAAGTCTGGATCCATCTCTTTCTCTCTCTCCCTGTCTACCTTTATCTCTCTCAGCCTATTTTCCTCCCTACCTATGTCCCTGTCTTTCTCCCTCACTCTTTCTTTATCTTTCTATCTGCTCCCTATGACCTCTCTCAGTCTCTCTTTGTATGTCTCCCTCTCTCCCTCTCTCTCTTTCTCTCAATCTTCCTCTGAATGACTCTCTCTCTCTCTCTCTCTCTCTCTGTATGTCTCTTCCTCTTTCTATTACCTGTCTCTCTCTCTCTCTTCTGCATCATGCGTGATCTGTTTCTTCTCATCCTCCACATCCCTGAGTCAGATGAGCTCCGGGGCTTCACCACACAGCCTCCTGCACCCTATAAATACAGCTGTGCTGGCGTGGGAATCGGAGTGGTGAAGCCTCTGGTCTGATCGCTGCTCGGGCTCTTTTCAGCTTCATGGAGGAATCACATTTCTGGTTTCTTTCAGTTCTATCCAACACACCAGAAAAGCCTGAAATAGCGATTCCAGCATCACAGAACATCAGCGGCTCCTTATCCTCGCCCATCATCTGCCACTTTCTCTATTACTGTAGATGCTGGTGAAAAAAGGAAATATAAAACCAATTATAAAACAAGACTGGGCCATACCAAACAGACTGGCACCCTAGGAGGACTCTGACTGCTAGCTTACAATGTATAGTGCACAGGGGTTAAATACATAAGGACAGGGGTGGATATAGAGTTGACCCTACAGGGGCATGTATGACAGAGTGCCGGCATTTCAGACATGCAATACTGATATATACTGATCAGTGTGTATATAAAGACAAGAACAGAAGAATAGAAAGTCATTGGGGTATATTTACTAAGCCGCGAGTTTGCAGTGAGATTGGAAAGTGGAGATGATGCCCATAGCAACCAATCAGATTCGAGTTCACATTCTCCAGTGTGTAAAATGAAACTGAAAACTTGAATCTGATTGGTTGCCATGGGCAACATCTCTACTTTCCAATCTCACTGCAAACTTGCGACTTAGTAAATATACCCCATTGAGAGAGGAGCTCCATTAGAAGGGGAATAGAAAGTCATTGAGAGAGGAGCTCAATGAGAAGCAGGTAGTAAGGGGGTGGAGCTTGAGATGAGATTTATGCAAATCAGTCTCCAAAGTCCCGCCCCAGAAGAGCTGCCATCAGTGGGGTCATGCGGGAGGGGGGAGTGAAATCTCCTGTCACTCCCTTCTCTTGGTCGGAAACTCCTTTGTGTGGATCAGAGGTCCATGCAACTGCTGCCCTGCATTAATAAGGGCAAAATCTTATTGCTCAATTTAAATGTCCCCCCGCACACTTATCGTAATTCAGGTGGGTGAAGAGACGTTCCGAACAACGGGATCCACTCAAGCTCATCTGGTGCGCACACACACCAGTGCGAAAGTCAGCTATTTAGGGTCTGATACAATGTAACTAATGAAAATAAAGGCCTTAAGGCCCCCATCCTCAGTTATTGAGGCAGGGATATTATGCCCTGATATTGGAGCTCTCACAGGATTTTGGGAGCAGTTCCCAAATATTATGTGTCTCACGGACATTGGCAGTAGAGTCACCACCTATGAGGAACTCTAGATTGTTAATAGACGGAATGAATGGGTGTTTCTCCATGGCTTTCCTCCCACGCTTCAGAAACATGTTAGTAGAGTAATTGGCAGCCAGAGATCCTGTGCCGGCTCACCACAAGGTATGTCTTGCATAAGCACTTAAAGCACAGCCTTCTGACCTGACACACAGCCGACAATCATCAAACACTATAATTAATTGAACATCTTTTTTTTTAAATGCTGCTGCTGTACTGCACATGATTATTGCTAACAAGTCATAACTGCTAATACCTACAGCTAATACCTAGAGCTCCATTTAGTGAACACTTTTGAGATCCAGACCTGCCCATCCAGATGGATAATCAGGGAAAAAGCAAAGGTTCACGGATGCATGTATCCATGTTCAGGAGCTTCTCTCATTTGGGCAGCACTGATGCCTTACAGTGCTGAGGTTGGTAGTTTGTCTCCCAGACAAGACTTTATCTGTGTGGATTTGCATAGGTTTCCTCCGGGTGCTCTGGTTTCCTCCCACACCCCAAAACAACATACCGGTAGGTTAATTGGCAGCTGACTAAATTGTCCCTTGTGTATGGGTATGGGTAATTGCACCTATTTATCACACTCCCAATCTCCTATAGAATGTAAGCTCTTCCCCACCCATTCTGTTCCATTGGTGTTCCTTTTTCCTTGTTCAAATGCATTAAGTAGAGCGATCATTTGTATCTACTGATTGCCATGGTAAAACTACAAGTGCCAGCATGGCCATGTCCTGTCACCTGCTGCCCTGCTAGTGTCATTATCTGACAGGAGGCTTACGTACATCGCTATTGTGACCCGTTGGACATGGTGCCAATCAGCAAATTACCCACTGTTATCACTCTAGTTTCACTGCTTCCCTTATAGAAGTGTAAAATAATTAGCAACCTTATCAATGCATAATATGTAATAAAACATTCACTGTATACATAGGATTTTGGGACAGAACAGAGAAAGTCAAAATATGATTTTCTAGGTGATTATAGTAGACAGCACTGTATTATTCAGGATGTGAAATGCTGGCAGATATTCTCAGATATATAGTGAGTGCTAGAAGGTTGATCTGAGAGATATACAAATGAGGGTTACATGCAGTTCAGGGGGTGAACAGCTGAGAGGAAGGAATGGAGATTAAGTGATAGGAGACAGATAAGAGAGGACCTGGTTTCAGTAACATACACCTAATGGTTAATAAAATCAGTTTGAAGGATATAATCCATGTCCTAACAATGCAAATACGTGATGAATGAAGTCATAAAAAGTTTAATATTATTTTAACATTAATTGTCTTATTAGTAAAGTCTACAGTATTTACCCAATAGTGTCTATGTGTTACGTACCTCAAAAACCAAGCCACATTTTCCCCTAGCATGAAATAGTTTCATGGTCTCTCCGTGGACTATATATCTGACTTAATGCAATGTGTACTGCATATGTTGTATTTTGTTCAAGAGTAATGGGGTAACCTACAAAATAAAGACACCTATTTTAACATAGAAATCTTTCAATCAGTCAGTTTTTGCTTTCATTCATATATAGAACATAAAAGAATCTTGTCCCGTGTAGTATGCAAAAGGAATATTTATTTGAGCGTCAAAAACATGATATTTTGTGTTTTTCATTGTTTATTCAATTCTTATTCAATGCTTGTCCCATAGTAATTTCATAGACTGCTATGACATTCCTCCTAATAGATATGCAGGATATAGTCATTTGTAACTTATATTACTGTGAGTATCAAGGAAATACAATAAAATATAGGTTTGGCCCACATGACATAAGAATCCATTATGTTTAAATGCACAATGGGGCTGCTTCAGAGTGTGGACCATAATGCAATGTGAGGGCTGCAAAGGAATTAAAGTTTTATTAGATCAGGTACCTTTTACCCCATAATTAATTATAAAATTTACATACACTGATGTTAACCCCCTCCCCCCCAAAATATATTAAAAAAATAAAAACACTTTCATTATTACAAAGAAATCTCACAAACTGCATAGCTTTATCTGAAATCCTCATCCTCATCTGAAAGCCTCATCCTGGCCTTTACATCCGCCGGGACACAAAATCCATCTGTAGGATTTCATATTCAAATGAGAGAAGGGGAGTTTCTCTAATTGAAATATGTGGCCTAGCAAGGGATGTGCCCTATGCTTCCGTCCATCCCATGAAAAAACCTGCTTTCAAAGTGTTATTTGCCTGTTTTCCAGGGGCAGAAGAATGCACAAAATAATGGGCACACTGCTGCCCCTCTGTCTGCTTGCACATCTGACTCTCATTTTAATAGACGCAGTAGCAAGTGATGCTGTCTGTCCTTATCCCATACAAATATCTTGCATCATCTCAGGGATGGTGTAAGTTATAGGCACTAGTTACAGAATTCATAAAAAATTTATTTTTAATAAATATTAATGAAAAATGTTTTTTTCATTAATACTTGAGTTTTTTTGTTTGTTTGTTTGTTTGTATTTAGTTTTTAATACTTTGTTTAAAATGTCAGTGTAGCAGCAGTATACCGGCACAGCAAAATACAAATTTACATGGGGTTTTGAATGCTGAAAAAAGCCCATTTAAATCATAGTAAACAGCCTCTGTATGATACTCTGGAATCTGCATATAAACAAGCTGGAGAGGCCAGGTTCATGAGTCGTCTCTGAATGGTTGTAATCTAGTTTCAGCACCTGCAGAAAGAAGTGAGGTCGAGTGATGTCTAAACTCTAAACATGGAGGTGATTTGATTGGCTAAAGGAAATGATATGAGAAGATAAAACCAAGAGATGTTTGGTGGGAAAGTTCTGTCAGGAGCTGCTATGTGAAGCTGGTGTGAGATGTTCTGTGGAGAAGGGCCCAATGCGATGGAAGACCAGTGTCCTGCAGTGTTGGAGAGTGTGTGTACCAGATAATTGGCGAGGTCAGTTCCATGATGGAAGAAGACATTCTGTGTAAGAATATGGAAGCCTTCCAAGCATTGACCAACAGTAGAGATCCTTTCTGGTGCTGAATGGAAGGGAAGCTGGTGGATCCTACCAGGTGGTAAGAACGAGGCATTGGCAGTCAGATATTGGGCAAAACCGACTATGTTCCCTGCTTGGGCGAGCCCCTAAGGAATGGATCTGAACTGCTATGTTTGAGCGAAATGTTACCCAGTGAAAATATGAGAGAGGAGAGAATCTTACAGACAGGGAGAAAGTAAGCCCTCGATTATAGCTCCTGCTGAGAGTCACCACCAGGAGCCCGGACAGAATCGGAGGAGAGGGCAGACACACAACTAAGTGGATCTGGAGAGACATCAACAGGGAGATTGCACTATTATGCAAAGCTCAGAAGCTGTTGTCTATGGATGTAGATATTGTGGGCAAGCCATGCCACGAAAGATCATAGAACTGCACATCTGGGATCATGTTTTCACCCTTACCAACAGAAAAGCCCTCACCTGTGTTTCCCATTCCATTTGCCTTGGGAGACTATCGTGATGAGATCGGGCAGGGATGGTTAAGCAACAGTCTGGAAGTACACCGGCCAACCCTGTCATTGACTGACCAATGATACCCCATGCCATTCGGGTTATCGACCAGATAAGCCCGATGAATTCATTAGATGTAAAAGGAAGTTTAGTGGCGTGTTAAAGTATTACATTACTTCTGATCTGATTATGTGAACTTTGAAATTGCTGTCCTTATTACCCAAGCAACCTCTACTAAGTTTAGTGCCAGGACTTCCCATCTGGTAAAAACACCACTGAGTGTTCTGATTAATAGAATGCAACTGATTATCAGTGAAAGGGGCTTACTGTATGTTATTTCATTCTTATTTGGCTGAGGCAAAGGTCAGTCTGCTTCACTCTATGGTGATACCAGAAAGAGCCGGAGCTATGTGATGACAGGGAAGCATTCTGCACAACATCCATGGTACCCATTCCACCTAAATATCATTCCCTCCTTAATTTACCATCTGACCCCAACCAGGGCTGGCCATCACAACTTGCCTTAGCCTCTGCACATATGTTTTTGCACATATGTTTTTTTCTGGCTTATTCAACCCCACTGGTGGAACAAAAATATCTAGCAAGTTTCAATATACCAGTAAAAAAAGCAATTATGGAAAGAGTAATAATCTAAAACTCTACTTTAAATAAAGTAACTTCCCAATTAGAGATTATAATATTGTTACTGCAAACAAGCAATTAGCATGTCATATAGTTATACCCTTTAATGGGAGCTAATATTTATGGTGCTTCATAATTGAGGAATATTAATTACAAATCGGCAATTAACTCTGATAAGTGGAATCGTGTATAGTGGAGGTAATTTACTGAATGGGTTTTCTTCTGCATGTTTTAGAATGTGTTCATGTGTTTTACATCTTGACCATATACGCCGCACATCTAATGAAAACAGAAGATAAAATATAATAATTGTGTTGATAATGTTACATATAGGCATTTCTGATAACGCACTGTGTGGTCTTTGTCAGTGTCTGCTCCTTTCTTTGTGCGTTGACTTGCCTTTCCAGAAAACCGCGCGTTTGTTGACATTTCAGCTAAAGACACCTTGGGGAAGAGAATGGTTTAAATAGCGTACAATAAAAGGCATCATTTCCATTTTAAGTACCTTCGTCCTACTGTGCAAACTCTGATAAGAAGTTTTGTGGAATATGTTTGTAAGTGTGTAGCGGTTAAATCACTACATGCGGCTCAGTCCATCGTCTGGAAAATACATAGTTGCCCTTGAAATACGACCAGTGGATAATAGAAAAGCCAAAACGATTCATGTTCATAAACACCACAAATATCGCCCAGGACGTACTGTGGGGTTCCTCTGCCCATAAACATTTATTTTGTGATTAGTTTGCAGTATTTGTTGCAAAAATGGATTTACAATGCATAGATTTAAACTGGCTTTCCAATGGATTTACAATTTGTAGATTTAAAGTGCTTTTTCATGGGCAATTTTCTTACACATTGACTTTGTGGGATATTTTCTTAAGGTACAGATAATAAATTAACAAAATAATTTGGAAATATGAGCTCAACGTACACCTCATTGAGAAGCCATTGAAATGCTTTAGGGTTTTGAATTTCCCAGTTAATGCATATTAAGTATGTGTGCCCAGGTAGTCGATGGTGGAAATAGATCAGGATTTTCAAAGATAAAAAGTTTTCATCAAATACAAAGTATCACAGGAATCAGGGAAACCTGGACAGCAGACACTATCACATGGGGACCGTACGCGAGACAGATTAGGTTTAACATAGCCATAAGAGACTTTCACTACATTAAATTGGTAGCAGAACTCTTAATCTCTGGTTTAAGTTAAAATGCACCAAATCTATCCAGTACTTCCTAGACATTAGTGCTCTCTCCAAATGGAAGGGAGTAATTACCTTAATGTCCTCATCCAAATGTTATTTTTACATGGTAACCTCATGAAATGTCTGTGTTATATATATATATATATATATATATATATATATATATATATAATCTTTATATATTAAGCAAAAACAGTGTCATGTACAGGGGATGGGAATGGAGCCCTATGTCAGGTACTCTGTCATACACATGAGTGAGAACAAAGCATGGTACCCCTGGTGATGGGACGTCTGAGAGCAGTAGTGCCATGGGTAGTGCCTGGCAGTGTGCAATGTATTTTATTAACAATATTTCCACAAATTCCTGTACCTCTGGCAAATGGAGGTCCATTGGTGCAAAGGAAGGATCTAACAGATTCATGGTTATCGCAGCCTGGAAATAATGTAGCTGTTGTTCGGAGGCTCTCCCTACCCCTCCTCCAAATAACCCACACTCCCAAGACACAGTAAACTGACACCATCAATAAAAACACGTTGCTTTTGGGTTAATAATATAGGGGACACAGTTTATTTAAATTGGGCCTAATTATTAATTGAAATTGAGAATATCCTTTTTGGATTACCTGAGAAGGTGGCCCCAAAGCAGTGGAGGTCAGGGGTTAACCTATCAACTTACCAACTAACTAACTAACTAATAAATGGGCCTATGAACCGGTGACCATAAACAACTATTCCTATTACTTTACTAGCAAACAAAAAACAAGCCTATTAACCAGGAGATGTCCCGAACCGGGGGCAAGCCGCACAGACTACCTCCCCATTTAATCTAATAGTCCTAATAAACCTTTGGTCACACATTAACTTGACTTATAACCATAATCTAACATACCCACCAACCCCCACTGCTATCGCCAACTTGTGCCCCGTCTAAAAGAAAACAGCAAATTAGTACAATGGAAAAGAGAAAAAGAGGAAAAAAAGCGAAGCTACGCTAATACTACTTCCTGTGGCTAGACCCACCCCCGCCCACTACTACCCACCCCCTTAATTACCTCATTGGCTGATATTCTATAGAACACATCTTATGGAAGGAGGAAGGATGGGAGGAGGGGAGCCTGGTCTCTGCCTGGCGTTTATTACTCCTCCGGACTAGGCTTCCCTCGCTTGCATTTCTTTATTGGCATGAATCATTTACAGTATGGACAGGATACAGACCTAGACATGACACCAGACATCTGAAAGCTGCTTGTCAGGCGTTTTTCTGGTCCTGCACATGTACATGCCAGATGTTTCAATAACTGTGCAGATCAGCAGTCCATACATAGCAGGGTAAATGTTGCCAAGTGCACTCGTAAAAGTGTGGAGTCCATTTCCTTCTTATGAGCATCTGAAATATGCTCCGAGGTCTGAATCCAGTCATATATATATATATATATATATATATATATATATATATATATATATAGCTAATATGTAGAAAATAGTAGTAATAGTAGTAATTTTACCCGTTCTCATTGCCTTCCCAGGAATTTCCAGGGATTTTAAAGCCAGGTATTTGCCGGTGAGCAGAGCTTCCCAGAATTTCAGTTGACAGTGTTGACTCGGGAATTTCACAGGCTTTTTCAGTAGACACCGTTAACACTGAACCCACAGAAAAATGCGAATCATCACAACAGAAGCTGTGATTGGCTTGTAAACGTGAGAGACATTTAAAGTGAGTGTTAAACGTAATGAGGTGACTTCTGATTCCAAATTTCCCAACAACTTGCATTAAAATCAGTAAGGTCTGATATATTTTATACTTTATCCCAACTCCCTTTACACCTGATTGAATTGATGTACTCCACTGTCCTGCTTATAATATCCAGTAAATCCTAAAACAACACATATGCAATAAATAAGGCAGGATAATTGCAAAACAGACACTGTATACTAAATAAAAAATATTTTACCCTTATTCTGGCTTTTAATTAATAGATTTTAACCTTTGTAAACATGCATCACTTGTATTACTGTCTACAACATGCTATCACTTACAATCTACAACATGCGATTACTTACTGTCTACAACATGCGATTACTTACTGTCTACAACATGC
>JABWIB010002573.1:27536-39624 GCA_016617825.1 Platyplectrum ornatum | reverse complement strand
GGGGGGGGGTAAAATTAATGTCAGTGTGTGCATGCAGGGAGAATACTTTATTGTTGCATGTTGCACACAGATACTGACCAGCGTTACTGTTACACTCTTGGAAACATCGTCTCTTAACTCTTCCCTGCAATTCAACATGGTTTTGCACACTCACTTGTAAGTTCTGTAGTACATAATTATTGCTTTGAGCCACTGTATAATGCCCATTTTATATATGCTTTATTTTACCATAGTTATTGCTACATCTAACCCAGGGTTGGCAATCTCTGTACACCACTGCTGATAATTTCACCATGCTTGTAATGCACAATGTATTTAGTGGGGTCTACAGTTCAGGACTCATCAACCACTCAAAGTTTATACAAAACATTGACTATTCTGATATTTACCAGAAGTGACGGAATTACGAGAGTGTTTTTCCCTTTCCTTTGCTAAAAAATAGCTCAAATGTTATGGCAGACCAAATGATAACTCTGGAGTTCAGTGGTTTTGTAATTAAATACACAATTCTCAATACTTCTAGTCCCTCTAGCTTAATTTGAAATACAAAACTGAATGCTTCGTTACAAATCATAATTGTAGCACTCAATGTCCTGTGAGCATAACATGTTGTAGGCAGAAGACGAGAAATCCCTCTGCTATTCCTATCATATAATTGCACACATCCCTTTTGAATTGTGCTTCTGATGAAGAGAAACCATGTTCCAATATGTGCCTTATCTACAGTTTTAATTATAATAAATCTAAAATATAATTGCTTATGATACCTGCCTAATCCAATTAAGGAGCTAAGTGAGAGATTTAGCACTACTTAGACAGTTGCTGTGTATACCTTGAAAAGAATTTATAAATACACTTATATGCCAAACACAGACAAATATAAAATGTGAGGATGGATATGGAATATTGAATGCTTTTACATAAAATTAATCCAAATCATAGAAAAGCAATGTCCAGATTTTATATTCCTAGTTTATATATCTGTAATAAAAAATTAATATTTTTATTTTAATTATAACACAGAATATATGTTAGTTATGAACTCACTTGTGCTCCAACATGGATACCTGGAAAACTAGGACTGTTAGACTGGTAGATCACCAGGACTTGACTTGGCCACCCCATGCTACAATATTTACACCTCCCTGCCGCCCTCCTTGATAGTTTTTAAGTGACATGACTTCATCCCGTCTCTCAATCTGGACAGATGGGGGGAGGCACAGTGCTATGTCTCATCCATAGACCTATGGGCAAGACGTAGCCCTACCCATATACTCCATCACATGGCACATTTCCTTCTTCCATCCCATAATCAGGACAGGAATCCCATCATGGAAACACAATTTTTTTGTCCCATCTTAATTAAAAGAAATGTAAATGTGGATCCAGTATGGGCATGTCTTGGGCCTATATTTATCAAATGCTGGAATGTAAAAGTGGAGTTGCTCATAGCAACCAATTAGAGTCTAACTCTTAGTTTTATACTACATACTAGGGAATGTAAGCTTGAAGCGAATTGGTTACAATAGGAAACAAATGCATTTTTCCATTCCATCAGTTTAGTAACTATAGCACTTCCAGAACTGGAGTTCCAAATGCAGTACATTAAATGCTTAGATGCATAATTTAGAATATTTTTTTCCTTAAATTCAGTCGAGATGTTTACATTTCTAATCCTTTCCATAAAGTCTGCAGTAGTACCCGTCATCATTCCTATGGTCATTTGTTCTGTAGGAGGGTGAGAGTTCAAACATACCATATATATTCCACATTGATGCAAGATAAACATATTGTATCCAAACGTTAAAGAATTTACAGGTTTTCTATTAAGACAGTTGTGTTTTCCCTCTCAATAGGTGGTGCTGTAGTAACCAGAGTGAGTAATTTATAGAACCAGCTGGGCAAGTCCACAAATCCATAAAAACGACTTCATCTCCTGCTATGCTGAGCTTTCACAACTTACATGTGTATCAACAGAACACATGAATTTATGACACCATGTTTTACTGTACGCTAATGTTTTATATTGGCCTACATAATGGGAAAGTTCTCAAGGTCATTTGGTGGGAATTGTATTTTTGTACTTTTTCTAAAACTTGGTTCACTCCAAGTTTTTTATACAATACCTGCATAGTTTCTCATGAATTTTACAATAAAAAATACAATTCAATAAATAAAACATATGTTTGGAAAACAAGTTGTATATAAGAAATTCTCCATCCTCCTAAGGCGTCCTACCATAATTTGTCCTTTATACAACCTACGTTCTACAGAATTTCCTTAATTCCGATCTGCCGTGAAGAAAATATATCTCCATTTTCCCAGCAGGACAGCTTCCAGTTATGTGATTCATAAAGGGGGAGAGAATCTTTTTTTCACTCACAATGGATCAATTAGATTTCAGTCCAGAAATAGTGTTGGCCACTGGAGATGTTCAGCTTGGTCTTCATCTTCTTCAAACTAAAGACATCTGGATTGTTTAAATAAGAACATCATCATTTTAAATAATGGGATCATATCCTGGAAGCACCTGGTAGAAAACAAACAGTAGTCACAAACTTAGTCACTCATTAGTGGTCAAATGGACAACTTAAATGCGTCATGCCATACTCTTATGTCTACTACTCCTTAAATAATTCTTTCATAATTGTAAAACAACAAAATTCACTTACATCCACTTCTACATATACAAACAACCACTACTAAATTTCCACATTGACTACAAAACCAAATACGATAACATTTTATTATGCATCGAGATGGAGAGGGATTTGATCACAATGCTTCTCATGGAGTCTCGCTGTAAGTTTGGGTCAGCTTCAAAAGGCGAATTTGTAAATTAACTAAGGATCATGTTTGAATGGCGATCTTTTTTGAGAGTCAAGACAAATCAAGTTTATGTGGCCATCTTCCCATGAGGAGTCATCTCACATCATGCAAATGAATGTGACTTGTCCAGAACTTGCTATAGGTGAAATTGACACATATTAGAAACCCAAAATTTTCCTGGTTGCAGCCATAGTGACTTTTACAATTATTACTGTTAAATAGATAGTGTAATAATTTTTTTTTAATAGTCTTCATTAAAATAGTTTTTTGGTTTAATTTATTTATTTTTATTTTACATATTTTTGTGTGCATGAGGCATGAGTAGTATTTGTAATTTGCTATAGTTTTTGTTATTTTGGAATTGTTTCTCTAATACTTTTTTTATAGACTTTTCCTTAAAGAGATAAAGAATACTGGTTAATTTGGGCCAATTCGCATCGGAAACACACCTCATTTTGAAATGGTGTTTTGAGCTCATTGCAATTTACTAAGCGTTGAGATTACAAATCAAACTCAACGCTTAGTAAATTCCTAAATGGCCGAATCGACAACAAATTTGAAACATGAAACTTGGCATGCCACTTTGAAATGGCCATCTCAACATCTCGACCCATAACCATTACAGCTTATAGTTAACATTTACTAAAAGACACTCAGGACTCAGGCTTCTTTATATAAACTTTAGAAGACTCATACTGTAAATCATTTCCAAAAGTGGTCAGTCAACATATAGATATTGCTGTACTTATTATTAGTTTCTACAATCACCGAAATCTCATCCACCTTAGGTGGATGTTTTTTGTTTCTTTTTTTAAGTTTTGGTAAAATTAAGCTGCTGTAAATTATACATTTCAGATGACTAGTTTGTTAAGCGGTTACCTGAGAAGCAGTAGTGTGGTTTTAGGAAAGAATCCCTTAATTCCTTAAAAATAAAATAAAAACACAAATATATCATTACTTAACCACAGTAGGGAACAGATCCAGAGTTTGAAAATAGGAGTAAAACAAGTGAAAAACCATGTTAAATACCAGGAGAGGCAAATGTCATCTGCTGAAACATATTATAGGTGAGAGATGATGTTTCCAGCCCACGTCTAATAACAGTGTAACAGTAACGCTGGTCAGTATCTGTGTGCAAAATACAAAAGTTATGTATTCTCCCTGCATGCAAGGATTTTTATTTATTAACCCTGAAATTTAAACCAAACCAAACCAAACCAAAAAGTATCATAAGGACAAACATTTGGGGCTTTATGCCTTCCTACTTTATACAATTTTTTTCCATTTTATATTACATTGACACTAAACAACCAAATTGAACCCGTGTTTATTTTTTCCAATGATAGTTGATTGCAATTAACTGCACAAGAATGTTTGAGAACAGTTCATTAACTAATGTTTAATTGGGTTTAGAAAAGGCCTATTGAGGCTTCCGAATTCCTCTGTGGAAAGTAATTTAAGGTGAACAGCAAGCAGGTAAGGTACAAATTCTAAACAAATGTTTTTTTGTAGAAAAAAAAGCAATTAAGATCCTCTTAATTAGCCTGTCATTTTATGTTTATCATCATAATGTTTGTTTTACAATGCTTTATTAAATCTGGCTTTTTGACAGGTTGTCTGCTGGCAGTGTCTTCTTCTGTTTAACATATGGCGTTACCCGTAATGAATATTAATGCTGCAGACTACAAATTCTCTTGTGGGAGACACATGAAATCGTATATGTGTGCCTCATACAGATGACACCTTTTCACTAACTTTATTCTAGCAACCATTGAAAGTTTTTCTGTAGATCGTAGCAGTCACAAAAGTTCTAAATGATAGCCTTAAAAAAAAAGAAATAGTATAATAATGATAATAATAATAATAATAAAACCATAATAATAATAATAATAGCAATAATAATAATAATAATAATAATAATAATAAATGTATATATATATATATATATATATATACACACATATAAAGATAGATAGATAGATAGATAGATAGATAGATAGATAGATAGATAGATATATAATGTGATACAACAATTAATACAACCGGATCTAGAGTTTTAAACAGCTGCAGACTCGAGTCTATTCAGAGGTGGGTGTTTTAGTAGTGCACCTCTCAATAGATAGGGAGCAGGGATAGAGCAGCCTTATTTCCTGCTGTCAGAGCTGTATGCCTGTATGTCAGAGGCTGCAGCTTCTATAGCCTCACTCTTTGTAGTAATAGATTTTTTCCCATTCATAAAAATTCCGGTAATGTACACGACAATCGATAATACATAATTTGTATTGGTATATTTTAATGCTTGAGTTGACGACAACCCATTGAAATCATTTTTATCGTGGATTGTGTGTAGTAGCAGTATACTATTATTAATGAAAACTAATTGTATAGGTAGGTTGTATAGGGGTATTACCTATATATGAATATGTAAATGATATACCTGATAAAAGGTGCCTGTACAGACTTTTACCTCTTACCATGGGCATAACTACAAAGGGGGTGCAATGAGTGTGCCTGCTGCTGGGCCCAGAGGAGGCTCATGACAGCTGCTACCCCTGCCAGTGTTTTTGTTTTTTTTACTGTACTTGTGGAGATATAGCTGTTCCTTGCCGGATCTGCTGGGTTCTATCAATTAAATATGTTCATAATGTTTGACTCCAGTCAGATTCATTTTCACTGTGACTTTCCCCATTACGTGTAGATCAGGAAAAAGGATAGTTAAAAGAATTCAATGCAGAAAACGTCCCAGTAGAAATTTCTTTGTCACGTTCATTTGTTTTTCTTGTTAACCTTTGAAACGTTGTGCAGAGATTTACCGTGAATGAAAAAGAATGATATAATCCAGTAGTTCTTACAAAGGAAAGTCAGGAGTGCGAGGAGACACTTGGACACGTCTCTTGTAATCTGAAGTTGATGGGACCTCCTGGTCTTCTTAAGTAGAAATTAGTGAAAACAGACGGAAAAAATGGAATTAAAAAAAAAAGTTTTTCTCTAAATCCAGACATTGAATTAACTCCAACAACTGAGTCAGATGTCTGTGAAGCGGCAGGAACTAAAGGAAACAGTACAACATACTTATTTTCCTGGGTCGAGCTGTCATGGTAATAACTATTATCTCTGTTATATTGATGCGTTTAATGATGTGGATGTGTTGGGTTGCTGGCGTTGCCTTTGTGCTTATTGTAGTTACCTGAATTTTGTCTGTGGAATTTTAATAATGTATTCTAAATATACTTAAACTACTAACAGCAGAATAGTTACATTAGATTGATTTTCAGCTTATTACATAAGAACCTCTGTATATAAAGAGAAGTGTTTTCATCATGAAATGATTGAACTAATCGCATAGTAACAGTGTTATCTATATGGAAACACTGAGCGCCCTATAGACGTGAAAGGGTATAAATGGCAGGCTGGGTCTCACTCCTAATTATACGCCGTATATCTCGTGGCAGACTCCTCTATTATTATACCTATTATTATATTTAATATGCACATGCACTTTAATTGCTGGTAGAATTGAGAAGACTAATTGTAAATCTTTCAGAAACTCACCCTACTTATTTATAAGGATTTAAGTGGGAGAATAGGGACTGGGATCTCTATACTTTTTGCACTGGTCCATATTATCTAAAACGACCTATGATCTAACTACAGCTTTATACTAGCAAAAGGGAGGCAATTGGCGGTAGCTAATACCTTTCAATTCACTGAACTTACATTTTAATTTTTCACAATTCTTTACTAAATATTCTTTAACAAATATTTGCAGGGTACAAGGCTGGTCTAGTTATTTTAAATTAATTTAATAAAAGTGCACCTATTGATATGCTAGTATTCAGGTTCTGGGTAGCGCCATCTCTAAATATATGTAACAAGTACTAAGAATAGAGTATCGCTAAATCCTGAGGAGACTCTCAAAAATTCTCTCATATATGTGAAAATATTGATTTGAGTGCGGACCCACATATCTTTTTCAAGTGATGAAAATAAGTGGAAATTAACGACTGAGGTTCAGATTATTTTAGGAATAAGAACACGCCATAGTCTCTTATTTAGCTACTTTTATCAGTTTTTAAAAAAATCCAACACAAAGACCAAAATACGCAAGGTGGTTTTGGCAAAACCAATCAAGATCCAAAACACAGTGATCCAAAACCAAATCCAAAATCTGGTGTCCACATGAGACCCAGTTTACATTGGGTAGCTGTCTAAAACTTAAGGTTCAGAAGTGTAGTGTGTGCGAGGGGAGGGTAATACCCTCACATGAACAGACTTTAGAGTCGCATGGGGGTAACTTTTAGTAGGTAGTGGAGAAGTTCCATTCGCAGGACACAGAGATACATTAAATGACCTGATATGGAGCAATGAATTTGCTAGCCTCATTCAGGCCTAAAGAAAGAGAGGGCCTGGTGTTGACACTCACCTCAGCTCTCCATCATCCGGTATCGGAGGTGGAAACAGGTGAGTCGCTGACACTTTTCTGCTACTGCCAATACCCGCTGCTGGAAAGCTGTACCAGGCTGCACAACCATGACCAATATACAGTATATACCTTAATAGGAAGCCACCCCTGTGCGTGCGACATAACATAACAATTTCCGATGACACTTCTGCCTTAGATTTACTAAACATTATACAATCAAAGCATTGCTATTGCCCAAAAAAGCCGTCACGTGCACTGTTCCTTTTCGAAAGCGTTAGTAAATGTATCCCTGACTGGCTCAATGGGAGACTATTACTACTGCTGCTGCTTGGAGACTATGCACAATGGACGTATGAATTACTGACAGAGAGTAAAGAAATATGTGGTAGCCAACTGCTGCCTTAACATTTTCTAGCTCAGTCATTTGGTTAATATTAACTTTGAGTGTTAAGAAGTGAACTGGAAAGAAACCTGAATAAAAGTATTTCTTACATACTGTAAAATGAAAGCTGAAACTCTGGTGGGTAGTTAAGTCCTGACAGATGAAATGAGTATGTTGTTTTAGGAAATCCATGCTGGGCGATGGTCGTTACAGAACATTGGACTATGGGTGTGTAGCCCTTGTGTGTTAAGTGGTTCCCTACCACTAATGACAACCGTGTGTTGGCTATAGGGGCTTTCAAACTGGGAGCTAGCAAAGTTCTTTTTATTACAATGTACATGGTTACACGATTTATGGGTAAGCTGGAATCTTACCTTCAGGAGGTATAGTACACAAGCCGGTGCTGGGATGAGCCTTCCTGGCAATGATTCCTACCCCTTCCTAGTATTTAGAGATGTGCATGATAGGAATTTTGGGGATCTGCAGGGTAAAACGTTTTCCATGGAGAGAAGAGGTGATGCCGCAGAAGTTTGACTTGCAAAGGAGTTTAACGTACACATACAGGGGTGACAAGGGGTGGGCAATAGAGGTGAAGAACCAAAAGTTGGGGTTGCAGGGTAAATGTCAACACCCAGGCCGAGGGAGGTGATGATTGTGAGGCGCTGTGGCAAGGTGGCGTGTGCAGAGAAAATGAGTCTCCTCCTCAGCTCATCCCTAGACAGACGCATTTCACACTGGTATGTGAGTGTCTGTAGCTCCTTATTGTTTCTTGTGCTCATGACAGCACATGGACCAGATTCAGACTTTTGGCACTATTGACTTACTTACAAGTTTCTCAAGAGTGGGCAAAACCATGTTGAATTGCAGGTGAGTTAAATGTCATTAGTTGCTATCAGCATTAGAGGTGAGAGATGATGTTTCCAGCCCACGACTAATAACAGTGTAACAGTAACGCTGGTCAGTATCTGTGTGCAACATGCAACAATAAAGTATTCTACCTGCATGCAAACACTGACATTCATTTTACCTCCCCTGCAATTCAACGTGATTTTACCCACTCTTGAGTAAGTTGTGGGTAAGTCAATAGTGCCTAAAGTCTGAATGTTGTCCTGTGTGTTTTCTGGGAGAGCACATAAAGGGTGAGTCTTCTAGATTCATTTTAGGGTTTTTTTTTAGCATGTATGATAGGTAAGTAGGAGAGAGCGGGACAGACATGTCCCACCCTCTGCCCCGGCCAAACCCCGCCCCTGTCCCAACTCCACCCAGCCCCTACCCTCCCCTAAACCTCGCCCAGGGGCGGAGGGACAGCAGGACAGTCCCCCAAAAGCAGGACTGTCCCGCTAAAATCGGGACAGTTGGGGGGTATGGGTATGGCAGAGTATATCTGTATGTGACAGTGTTACTGCTAGTGAACTGATATATATATATATATATATATATATATATATATAGAGAGAGAGAGAGAGAGAGAGAGAGAGAGAGATCTCAGTTGGGTGAATTCATTCAGGGGTGCACATAGTTCTAGTCATGCTCCTGCCTGCAGGCTCAAATCTTGGGTTGACTTTGTACTTTCCAAAGCCACACGTAACACAGCACATGGACACAGCACATGGCATAGAGGCACACAGCAGAGACGTTCACGTACATTGTGTAAGAACAGGGTAGTACGCTGTATGTATAAGGTAAAATAGGTTATGAATAGTGCACGCACTTCCGTTGCAATATGAATGCACATAAACATTACAAAATAATTTTAAGAACAATTATGCTTTTACACCTCCACAACATAAGAGATTTTTATATAGGCCAGCCCAGCTGCCGATGATGATAGTATTGATGATGATGTTCACACATTTGGTAGAGTCACTAATATTATTATGATAGTAACTAATTATATTCATGCACATGGTATTGTCAGTATTAAAACTAGTATTATTTATTGAACTTCTCTCACTAGTAAGGAAGTAAACATGTTTAACTTTACTGTTGTCAGTATAATTACCTTTATATTTGCTGCTGTCTTTATTATATATAAATCTAAGCACTGTGCTGCCCATAAAACAGAAGATAATAGTGGTGATGGTCACTGCTAGTGATGATAATGGTGAAAATACTCAAACACACGGTACAGTCACTAATAATGAAGATGATAATAATAATAATAATAATGACGATACTGACACATATGATATGGTCACTGGTAACAATGATAAGGATGAAAATACTCAAACACATGGTACAGTCACTCAGGGCTGGATTAATAATGGGGCTATTGGGACTACAGTCCCAGGCCCCCATTGTCATAAAGGCCCACAGCGCTGCAGCTATCGATGTGATGAATGATTAAGGGGCACACATATAATTGACCACCACACATGACAGTGCTCATATCCATGAGCACAGAGGGGGATTGACAGGGCAGTTCACTCCTCTCTCCCCGACACTCCGGCTCTCCCATAATGTTGTGCGAGATGCAGGATTTTGTCCTCTATACTTTGACTTAAGCCTCCATTGTGGTATGATCAAATAAATAGAATAGTAATACAATGTGCATACAAAGCTTTAATCATCAATCATGCTCTCCTTATAATATCTGCCATAGCCACAGAGAGAAGGGTCCTGGAGGAATCTAAGATGAGTTATTCTCCATATAGTTAACAATAAGTTTTCTATGAAAAGAAAATAGTGAATGAAAACCTCAGGAAGATTACTTTATGTGGCCGATCTATAAATAATCCTGATGTAATGCTGCTTGTATGAACAGTCCGGATAACGTATGATGTATACATTGTGATAGATCCTCTTCTATGTTTTACTTTGTGACATTCTACATGAATCCCTGTACTGCCGCTGTAGGTGGTTCCTTTCAAGTGCACACAAATGTATGTGATACATCAAATATGTAAGAAATCCCAAGGCTTTTAATCACAGATCAAGTAGAAATCTTGTCGCAAGTTTGACCGACATGGGTGAAAAGGTTTTATAGTTTCTTATACACTCTCACTGGCGCTGCAAGTATCAAGGCACAGGTTGTAATAATTAGACATGCCATACCGCATATTGGAACAATTTGCTGCAATTATAAAATAATCAAACGTAAGTAAAGTCCTCTTGGTGTAAAATAATGTTAACTCCCAGGGAGCAAGACACAATACAGTACAATGCCAAAAAATTAACAACAGATCAAGCGTTTTATAGAAACAAGATCAAAAGCTGTAAGTCAATAAATGGAATCACTCCATCCTTATCCTTCCCAGTGCTCACATTTCTGCCTTTCTGTGGATACCTTAGTGTATTGGTTAATTGGCTGATATATGCAACTTTTTCTCACCCATATAGGTTTGCTCTACTTCATACAGGCATTCTTCCACATGTGCCCCCAAGACTTTCAAAATAACTTCCATTATGATAACTACCTCACTCACTCATCACTCAAGACCTATCCCAAGCTGCTCCTCTACAGTGGATTGACCATCCTAAACACTCTCCAAACCTTCAAATACTCCCTCAAAACCAACTTCTTCAGATTGGTCTACCCCCTGAACCTAACCTATTTATCTTCCCCTCCTCATTCCAATGTCTCTTATTCTGTTCATCCCTTCTGCTTAGCATGTTAAGTCACATGCGTAGGGTGCACCCTTCTATCTTTACCCCACAAGACTATGTATTCTCTATTGTACTGCACTGCGGACACCATATGGTTCCTTATAAATAAGCATTAATAATAATAATTAGGCTCCACTGTGACACTCTCTTGTCCCCCCTCTCTCTCCCTTCTCCATAGCTTTATCGCTCTCCCCTCCTTCTTCTTCTCCTTCTTTCTTCTCTCTTCTCTTTCCCTTTCCTCTTCTTTACTATTTTGCCTGTTATGGCTCATTGACTTCATCTTTTATTGGTATCTCACCCTTGCAATATCATTGTGCATTATTTTATTCCCACTTTAACTGGTCCTGTACCAACTTTACCCTAGTTTGGGTCTCTGTGGTTTCTGCTCATGCTTGTACGCACACACTTGTTTTCTTGTTTTTTGTACTTTGCACAGGGTTATCACCGACTGTTTTATATTGTAAAATTGTTCAAATTTGAATTTGTATGTGCCTGTTTTCAATAAAAAAAAATATATATATATATATATCTTTTCACATTTCATCTAGAACTTCACTGACAGTTAAATATCTATTGGGTGACTTTGAGGGATCCATAATATGCTGTATACTGTATTTATGTGCTGTTTAAAAAAAAAATAAAACCAGCAATGTGTGTTTGGGAGATTCAGTGGGCTATGTCCAAAAATAACCCCTGGGCCTCAATTTTAATTAACTAATTACACAACGATAACCTAGAGGTCCCCCCCACCTTTTTCCTCCCCCTAATACCAGCTATTAGAGGGAGGAAACAATTGGTCAGAGTGAGAAACTTCACAACAAGGCCTAGATTTACTAAGCAGGGAGATT
>JABWIB010002572.1:36221-47338 GCA_016617825.1 Platyplectrum ornatum | reverse complement strand
CTTGCTGTACATGACATGGAAAGGTGAGTACTTTAGATAATTTCAGGTCTAGGTTTAGTGTTCGGGTTAAAATGGATGCCTTTAAGGATTAAGGTTAGATCAGCTTCACTCAGATTTTCAGCCTAATGTTATCCAGGGTTACNANCGGTAAGTAATATCTTACCAACACAAGGTTGTGTACGTCCATATGGAAAAGTTAGCGTAGTAAATTCCTGAGTTCTTCATGAAGTCCAAAAACAAAGCTTACACCTTTGTATTAACAGAAGCAATTAATCATATATACCTCCAAAAGAGTGCAAAGTATTTNATTAGCGTAAAACACACAAAGCTTGTATAAAAAGGCTGAAAACAAGCTTATAACTACTGGGCGATAGCCGGTGGATTCATTTCCATGTTCTTTATGTAACAAGGTTGTAGGGAAACAAGGACAACTCATGAGTCAAGAATTGTTTTGACAGGCTTATTGAGAGGATACTGACTATCCCTGAACTTAGTATCTAGAGGAAATAATGTGTAAAAACTGAAAGACTAATTTAATAAGCCATATGAAAATACTTTGGTGGTGACATAACTATATGCAGAACAAAAAACATACTTGTACCAGATGTCCTTTTAGTGGTTGATCCCATGCGCCAGTTTTCAGGGTCAACAGGTCGACTATTGTTAGAGGGACAAAAGGAAAAGAAATACAATCATTTATCAGTGTGTTTTTCATATTAATATCTGCTTTCACAGTACAGCGTATACAGTGACTGGACTGTACTGCCAGGTCAATGATCTAAGTGAAGTCTGTCTATAGTACAGTTATTTTCAATGGCGGCTANCATATATTGATGAGGATACATACAAAATCGAGTTGTGTCCTGCGCAGATTTACAAACTTTTTTTTATACCATTTCAGGTAAAGATAATTTTATTTAGTTTATTTCAATCTATGGTTTATAGCTTACATTACACAATAGAATCATTAACATNCGCCATAGTGTATAATCTGACAATAATTACTGAAGTGCTCTAGTCACTTGTATGTTTGTATTTACATTCAATTATACATAGTTGACCTTTGTTACAATATTAATGGTTCTAAAAGAAACTGCATTCGTTTTTTCCATTTATATTTATATATGTTACCTGCACAAAGGAATGTGTATTACNTCTTCAACTCTTGCTACTGCTTCTGTTAACTGTTTGAAGACAAAAATAGAGATGAATAAAAATATCATCCTTTAGAGAAGAACATAGAGGTCACCCAGGGCGTAGGGTTAGCTTGGGCCTGATCTTCACTGGAACCTGATGGTGTGAATAGACCTGTGGCGGCGGCACTCAGGAAGACAGCCTATGATGTGGCTAAACACTAAACAGCACACACAAGTGACATACTAAGACGAACAGGTAAATGGGCAGAGTCATCTGGAACATTATAAACAATAAACTATATAAAACTACAAATACATGCAGGTACAATTGGATCAAGACACTGGAT
Source organism: Platyplectrum ornatum (assembly GCA_016617825.1). NCBI lineage: Eukaryota > Metazoa > Chordata > Amphibia > Anura > Limnodynastidae > Platyplectrum > Platyplectrum ornatum. The sequence goes on along the minus strand of JABWIB010002572.1, from coordinate 45,855 downwards.
ACTGAGGTAGTATGATAACCAAATACAAGACAGAATACATGTATGAAACAGTTGTGTGTGCTAGGAGATTTGCCACTGAACATCTGGCAGGTGATCAGCTGGGGTCTGGATTTGGTCCTAGTACCCCAACAATTGAGGGTACATGGATGGCAAATATTCTCATGAGACTGTCATTGTACATGCCTATTATTACAATACCTAAAGTAAAGTCTTACAGCAATTTTGGAGATGTAATTGCCTTCAGTGATAAATGCTTTGCCAGATACTTTAGTTGCAAGTTTCTATATTAGCTATTCCTTGAGGTAGCTNAAACTTCTACAGACTTTCCCAAAAATCTGAATTGGGAGTGAACATTTTTTCCTTTTCATCGCCGAGACACACTCTGTCTAATGAGAGAAGCAGAAGTATTATCATCCTGTGTGTTCCAGTCCTTTCACAACAGTGTATTGTGTTTATTGTAGGAACAGTAAGCATTTGGTCCCAGTTGTTCCTGAATTATGTAAATTATTAGTTATATATGTTTTCGGTAAATGAGAGTCCAATTATACATTTTGGATGCGTTTCTATTAGCTATAAACACAACGAGAGTGTTTGGGCTTAGAATATACTGCTTATTGTTTTTGGCTGAGCATAGGCAGTCAGTTTAGGTTCAGACAGAGAAAGCAATTCAACAAAAGTTTAATAATTAGTCCAACAGATACCGTAGGAGCCTGACAGGAGAAAGCACAGTTCATCCTATTCCCATGGCTTGTCACACTGCAACTAAATGAAGTGCCAGGACTATTTCATGACAGTTTGTGAGGTAGAATATACTGTGTAAACAATTTAAGCTATAGGGATGTTTATCATACCTTGTAAAATATGGTTTTTATTGGATCATAGGTTAGAGTTGCTCCACGTAGGTCTACATAAATATAAAAGGGTTGAAATATCAGAAAGACTTTCTTGTGTAAGATAAGTAACATTGTTAGTCATTGGCAATGTGTTTAATGAAATACCATATGACCCAATTAGAAGTTGGCGTTTTAGAAGTTGGAAGTTGGTTTAACAGGGCACATCATGTGACGGTGTAATGGGAGCTATGCATCAATACTTAGCATTAGAGACCATTTCAGTATTCATTTTCACAGTTGACTTTTAAAAATTTCATGAGCCTCATTATTATTTAATCATTTACAATTAAGTCATTGCTTACAGTCACACCACAGCCAATTAACGTTAAGTCCTGAAATCAAACTTGTGGGCCTAAATTTAGCAAACTGCAGGATTGAAAACNTGGGGATGTTGCCCATAGCAACCAATCAGAATTGAGCCCACATTCTCCAGTATGTAAAATAAAAGACCTTGAATCTGAATGGTTGCTATGGGCAACATCCCCACTTTTCCTATCCCACAGTTTAGTAAATTTAGGCCATTATGCCCGCACTGTAAGGCTCCAACTCAAGCCCTTTGCTGATCTTACCTTGCAGGGACCAGGCTACCCACAAGGTCAGCACACTCATTTTCTTCAATACTTTAGATTTTGTGGATATTCTGGCTAAAAGGGGTACCCACAATTTTTTCACAGCTGGTAATAAGTTGCCAAATTCGAAAAAAATATTGTGATATATACGTTAGTGATAATGTACAAGGTAATATATAAGAGCCAATAATGACATTATATTTCCCTGTAACTTAAATAACATTCTCTCATTCAGTAAAGATGTAAATCCTGGCGTAACATTGTATTTAATTAGAGGTTCAATACCAATTAATAGGAGTTTTTACTGATTTCTGTCTGTACGCTTTTCATTTGTTCTCATTAAATTTTAATTAAGTTATTAATTGGCTTGTCTAAATGTCTATGAATTGACTTTATGCAGTTGCAAATACATTTTGTGTTGCTAGTGGTCCAGATTCAGAGTGGCACATCCAGCTGGAAGCCTATGGAAAATTACCTGCCAAGTGTAAAAAAAATGTATAGTTTATTTATATTAAAAATATTGAATTAAAAATGTGGAGTTTTTTAGGGGGGTTTTTATTGCATTCACAAAATAATGTGAACCCTGCATTAAAAATACATTCACATTATTTTAAATGTCAATAGCAATGCATAGTACCGCCAGGGCCAGCTGTTACAATATGGCGACTTTCTGTGAATGAAAGAATGATTCTTAGGGGCTGATCCAGAGTTTGGGAGTAAGGGCAAAATAGGTGTAGACCTGGGCAAAACCAAAAACTGAACCGCTGGCGAGGCAAGTATAAATTGTGAAAACANAATTATAGTTGAAAAGTTACGTTTCCTAGCTCAACTCTAATTTAAAAATAATTAAACCATAAAACTATGAGTATGTGAATTTTTGTGCAAAAGCAGTGTTTTCTCTGCATGTAATACAATTCTAATTCAAATGCACCTCTCACATTGCAACATAGCTTGGTTTAGGTACATTTGTACTTAAAAAAAGTTGTAGGTACAACTTTGGATCAGCCCCAAAACCTTGTATGCATATTTAGCATGACATGTTTATTTCTAATTTTAACAGGTGCATTGAATATAAGTTGTACTTTAGTCCAATGTCTCACTTTGAGCAGTGTGAATGGCTACAAACTTATTGATTACATGATTCTCCATAATAAGAAAGACAAAAATCAGCATTAACACTGTCATATACTTGCCAAATGTTTTGTTACTCAAACCACTGGTATGTTCAGGACAATGTCTATGGACCATTCATGACAGCTAATGAAATGGTCAGAGAACAGAAGGTCATGCAAGCGATTGAGAGCCTCCAACACAGAACCAGTGAAAATCACAATCTTGTCCAGTAATTTTAAGGTACTGATATTTCCTCATTAATACAACATTTCCTTGAAGGTACAGCAATCAAAAGATTAATGATATTGTCAGTGTTTTATAGCTCCATACAAGCAGCCCCATTTAGGGAGTATAGGCTGAAGTATGACGTAGATTCTAAAATATGCATCCAGCNGTTTACTAATGTATACACAGCAATAAATGTCTGCAGACTCTGTAACAAGTTGTGTTGCTAGTAGTTAGTTGGTGTTGTGGAGTTATTGAAATTAGAACCTTTTAAACCTTCTAAACTCTATTTATCTGGAATGAGTATGATGTATTCTCACTCTCATTTCCAAAGATAAAATAGGCCTTGTTATGTAAGATAGTGAAGCACAAGCCCCTAGGTGTGCAAACCCATACATATACGTATATAGGGGGAATACCGGGACAATAGCCCGAATTCTGTGAGTCTCTCTGAGAAAGTCGCAACCCTGAATTGCCTTTTTTTACCCCCAGTCTGTACCATTGCCTAGGATCCATGAGNGAGGTGAGGAGGTAGGTGTTGCACACAATCCTGTACTTATANACACACAAGGAAAACCTTATTTGACTTGAGGTTATTTGGTCTCGGGTAAGCTTGTTCAGTATGTGTTTCTCTTTCACTGTTTGCTGTGTATTGTCAGTTTGATTAAAATTTTTCATCTGTGTATGTGTATGCATGTTTTCCACATTTTTCGGTCTGTAAGCCATCATGCTCTGGCTGCTGCCATAAGTGTGCATCAATGATGGTTAAATGAAATCATAAAGACTTATTATGGAATATAGGTTATATTTGTAGCATATAAACACACATTGCAGGCACCTTAGATTTCTGTTAACAATGTGAAGCAAATTCAATAACAATGAAACGATTCTTTACATATGTTCACATTTGCCATTTCCTTTGATTTTCTACTCTATTGGATGCCACTGGAATGTTATACATAACCAAAACCAATTTCATTGGTATCCAACTAGTAAAATAGAGACACTGTATTTGTTTTGGCAAGTGCTGTAGAAAAGTTTTATTAAAAGCCACACAAAGCTAAATAAACAGCATGCGGGAGTGCCAGACAAATATAACAATGTGATCCACAGCAGTCCAGGAAAGCCCAGGACCTAATAACCTTTCAGGGCAGTAGAAATGATATAGTCAGTACTTACTTATTCATCAACATCAGATATGCCATAGCTGATTACTGTAACGGACAAGCTTAACTGAACCAAGTGCGGATTTTATGTTTTATTTTACATNTCATTCCATTTTATACTAGTTATAAAGTCCAAAGCAAATCTAACATGACTGTGAAACACATTAAGCAGAAAGGACCAAATCTAGACTCCTGCTTTTCACTCGATTTATGCATGAAGCACAGGTGTAGTGTTCGTAATGTGCATACACTGGTCAGATGTCAGTGCCGTAGCTATGGAGGGTGCAGGGGTGCAGCTGCTATGGAGCCTTGCGGCTAGAGGGGCCCCCTGAGCAACACCAAACTAGCGCACTGTTACTGTGGTCCTCCTCTTACCCAGCTGCTCTGCCATGATGCAAGGTATCTATATCTTCCCTACTGTTCCAAATGCTGCCTGCAGGAGGAGTGCCCATAGCAACCAATCAGATTCAAGCTCTCAGTTTCATTTAACATACTGGAGAATGTGAGCTTGAATTTGATTGGTTGTTATGGGCAACATCCACATCAAGGCATTAATATTGTGATGGCTATACATCCTGAGTCATAGACCTGCCTACCATAGAAGGGGAGGGGGACGAACCAGAGACAAGAGGATGTTCCCCAGTGTCAAATGAATGTAAATAGCACACCCTGTGCACCCAAAAAAACACACTATGTGGGAGGGAAGAATTGACAAAAAAGAGGAAGGGCAGATTGCTTGTGCAACAAAGGAGAGGGAGAGAGAGAGAAGAAGAGAGAAGTGGGGAAAGAAGAAAGAGGAGGAGAGAAGAAAGGCCTAAGCTCAGAAGATTCGGTCACAGGTGGACAGGTAACTAGACGTAGAAGTGGGAGGCCCAGGGGTTCCCAAACCTTACAGAAGCTGCGAGAGGAATTATTTAGAATAGAGGTCATGTATTCCATATGATAAATGTACCAGATTTTGTTAATAATGGTCGGGAGGGAAGGAGGTGAGGACTGTCACCAATTTGTAGGGATAGCGCAGGTGGCAGCAGATGTCACGTGACGAAATAGTTTGCTCTAGGGTCGTGACAACCCTGGGGGGTTTAGGCAGAGGAGATAATATTTTGGGTCCATAGGAAGATTGGTGTGAAGAAGATCCATCAAGAGGGTCTATACTGAGGTCCAAAATACCCGAAGCCTAGGACAATCCCACCATATGTGAACGAAAGTACTGGTTGGTCTTGTATAGACAAGTTGTTTTTTGTTGTGCACTTATGTGTACTTTTGTGTACTTATGTGTACTTTAAAAAAAAAAAAACACTGTGTGGAACAGCGCTGATAGCACTCCANTGCCGTCAAAATGTTGTACTGTCTAGAGTGACATATCAACATAAGTATTCTGCATCCAACTCTACGTATAGTCGACAATGAACAAAGATGAGGAATGTAGGAAGGGCAAAATTTTGTTCAATGTTTCTTGCGTTATACATAGTATATTACCAGAAAAAAATGGGATTGTGAGATAAAATAGAATGTACCCAAAGGAACCAATTACAAACCTTATGGTAATAAACAACAAAAGAAGCCCTAGTAACAATATAGAACCAAATCACTCATACTAAATGTCCTCATACATACAATACACAAGATCTCCAGAGGCACAGTATCCAGCCATCATACAAGTAATATTTACAAAAAACTGTGAAAAGGAAGCATTTCATTTAGTCCTTTTGGCACTACTGAGTAAGTTTATATATCCATCTGGCTTCTAATCTAAGAAGCTGAGTCTCACAGTCACCACCTTTTAATCTTGGGCACCCAGTCTTTTACTTTACACCGTAATTCCGCTAGGGAATGTTTGGCTTGTATAAAATGTTTGGTCTGATGACCCGATGCCACTGTTACATTCATTTGACACTGGGGAACACCCTCTTATGTCTGGGTCGCCCCCCTCCTTTGCCTCAGGATGTATAGTGATCTTGATATTGGTTCCTTGATCACGAACAGGCATTCTCGTTCTACTCTATTGGATGCCACTGGAATGTTATACATAACCAAAACCAATTTCATTAGTATCCAACTAGTAAAATAGAGACACTGTATTTGTTTTGGCAAGTGCTGTAGAAAAGTTTTATTAAAAGCCACACAAAGCTAAATAAACAGCATGCGGGAGTGCCAGACAAATATAACAATGTGATCCACAGCAGTCCTTTGACTCAGGATGTAAAGTGATCTTGATATTGGTTCCTTGATCGCGATGTGACAACGTCATTTTTGGGTGCCGGCAAAACAGGCATTCTCGTGGCTCACTCTAGCTGTGTCATTTGTGGTGGTGAGTACTGTTTTGCATGCTGATATGTATATATTTCTGAGCAGTTATGTATATGCTAATATTGTTTGTCCCTGATGAAAGAGGCTTAACGCTTAGAGAAAGAGGCTTAATCAGTCAGAGCTATTATTAATAAATATTTTGGATATGCAGACAAGGAATGCATCATCTGTTCTACTGGTATGATAGATAGATAGATAGATAGATAGATAGATAGATAGATAGATAGATAGATAGATAGATAGATAGATTCTTTAGGTATAAGAGGCAATTGCTGACAATGTTTAAAACAGTGTTGCTGACTAACACTCTGACATCCAGGAGATCTCGGAAGGTAGAAAGTCAAATTAGCATAGGGGTCAAATTAGCATTCAGCAAATCTGAGAGGTTTTCCTGGTCTCCCAGAATTCCGGGAGCACTGCCCGATTTCTGTGAGTTTCTCGGAAATTCCAGAAGAGAAGGCAACTGTAGAATAAATAATATTTAATAAATAAAAGAATATATCAGTTGAAATGTTTATTAGTCTTCAGCCTTATTATGATAATATTAATAGCATGCATAGTATAAGTAAACCAGAAATCAGCATATTAATGAACTGATGCATTCCCTCTCACTAAACAGCGCATTCTGCCCGATCAAGGAATAGGAAGTTTTAAAACATGTGCACAAAGCATACATAAATAACCATACAATTATTTCCCCAGGTTTCAAGTAAATGGCAAATATTTCCTGACAGCCAATGAAACTGTCAAGAAAAATGCACTGCTATAAAAAGAGGGCGCTAAAACTAACATACAGGATACAGTTTGAAATTGAGTTAGAGAAATTAAAATTAAGCTGTATGTCAGTCACATTTTATGAATCCTGTTTCAATGCCCTTTCTTTTTTTTTTAAGCATGAACAACAAATGAGAGTGAAAATGAGTCTATCAAAGAGAATATTTTGCACAAAAATGTCAATGAACGTGAAAGACACATAACAAATAAAATAAAGTGATCAGACATAACGGGGTAGTTTTAAGCTAGTGGCTGCTCTCCAAGGCTAGCTAATAACAAATGACATGCTCTGGAATGGTGAGGACTAAATCAACATTGTTTTTACAGCTGTAATGAAGCCACCTAATCAGAAGCACATTCTGATGGGACAGAACTTGGAAGCCAGATATTACGATGCCAGGAACGCAGTGGCTCATGAGAGGTCCTTATTTCATTTCAGGTTACAGGGGAAAAAAATCTGAGAGAGGTAGTAAAAAGAAATGACTATTAAACGAAAAAGGAGGGGAGAAAGAAAGCCCCTGAGTGCCGTGTGTTGAAATGAAGCAGGCCTGTGTGTTCATGCTTCGCCCGGGTTAGCTTCCCAATCCCACCCTCCTTCTTAGGCTCTCAGCCGAGTCCCCGATGTCTCCTGTGGCAGCTGCAATAGTCCCAGCCAAAATCAACAGATGAGCTGGTTTGAACTGGCTCTCTGTGTGTTCTGATTGTAAATTGTGCTGGTGATGATTAGAGAACTCTAACACAGGATGTCGACTCTTTAAAATGGTCCAGAGAAAATATATATATTTCTTTTCTTTCTCGGGATGAGGACATTTGTATAAGCCTTTTTTTTCTCCCTCCACTCCTCTTTTCCTTGCGGTTTTGGTACATTCTTTGGTGTCTATGACTTTCAGATGATTTGAAACATGCGTTTGGATCTGTATAACTTTATTATTTATTATTTTTTTTTTTTTTTAGAGGAGCAACATTTCACAACTTTAACTGACTGGATTTCCTCCTTTGACACGGCCTTGTACAGGTGGTGGCTGCCAATGGGACCTTCCCTTAGTGCTGCATGGATTTGGGAGTTGTCACTCTAGGCTTATCGGAGCACCATGGAAATGTAGCAGCAACAAGCAAAGTGCTGAGGTTTAGAGAAATATTACAGCAATCACGTGTGAGGTCACAGGCAGGGATATAAGGGCAAAAGTTCATACAATGAAATCTAAGATGGTGAAAATTCTAACAAAAACCAATAGAGTCCTATAAATCCAATGGAAAATGCTCTTATATGGTGAACGTATCAGTGATCACTAAGGCATCTCTGAAAAGTATGTGCCGTTAAATACATATTGAGTTAAAATACACTCTGTGGCTTTGGCAATTCTTTTCTATATTATATTCTTATTTTTTTATTTTAGGGTTTTTNCAATTACGGGAATGAATTGCCTTTAGAACATTCTTCCAACGTGTGCAAAATGGAGGTGGAAGTTTTAAGCCAAAACATGCAAGGAAATGTATGAATTCATACAGGGCTGGCGCTAGGTCTGTGGGCGCCCTAGGCAGACCTAGCACTGCGCCCCTTGCAGTTGAATGGTGTGCGGAGTGACGTCATCACGCCACGTACTTCTGCGACGTGACGACGTCACGCTGCTGCAAAACCACCGAGGAAGGCGGCAGAGTGGTACCATCCGCCCTCCTGGTTTGAATTATTGTGGATGTTGGTTTTTTTTTGGCACCATTTTTCAAATTTTTTTTAATAATTTATTTTTTTTGTCCTGGCGCTCTGCCGGCCTCAGGGTCGGTCGCCCTAGGTGCCGGCCTGACTTTGCCTAATGGGTGCGCCGGCCCTGAATACATAAGCAATATAATAACATAGGATGAAAAAGAACAGTGATGATACAGGGCAGTATGGGTACAATATTAGTACAAGTTTATAACACTGATTCAATTGTTTCATTTACTCGTGTGAACCATTTTNTCCTGGTGTATGCACAGGTGTATTATATTGAGGGGAAATAAAATACAGTGATATTTAGTGTTCTGGGATTTCAATACAGCAAATGAATCTGCAAGTAAAGTCCAGTTATTTCTGAGGAAGTAGAACATGGGGAAGTTTCTCAGAACACTTCTAGAAAGGATTATACCATTCATGTCTGCTGTATGTGTGGTTACCTTTCAGCCAAGGGGCTAGCATATGCACCACAAACAAATCTATGTCTGGGTGACTATTCCTGGCAATCTACTCACCAGGGGTCAAAGTGGGGGTATATACGATATATACCATTGATTTAATAAAAAAAAAAAAATTACATTTCAATTGACTTATATTATTATCTATGCTTCCATACCTCCACTTCTAAATGTCCATACCACCCTTCTAAATTTCCACTTTGACCACTGGTACAGAAAGGACATTCTAATTAATTTCAATGTACACACTGCAAATCTCCCGAGATACATGCCCAAATCTCTAGAGTCTCCTGGAGTCACCTGTGCAATTGTCCCATTTTCACATAGATGCAGATGACAGCTATATGACGGCTGTATCTATTAGTCAGTATGCCGACAGTCATTCTCCAAATAAGAGATTTGTTCAGAGGTAGGT
>JABWIB010002572.1:14695-26496 GCA_016617825.1 Platyplectrum ornatum | reverse complement strand
ACTGCTACACTGTTACTACACTTGTGCTGGAAACATCATCTCTCACCTGTAATACTGATTGCAACTAATGACATTTACCTCCCCTGCAATTCAACATGGTTTTGCCCACTCTTGAAAAAATCTTTAGATTGGAACAATTTATCTTATAGAGTATGACCAGCTTTAGGCGTATGCTTGAACACAAACCAAGTTACAATATCAAACAAAAAACTTCATAAAAGATGTTTTGTTTCACAATATCTCAGGTGGATATTATCATTCTGCGTTTAGAAGCAAGAGAGATACCTAGCAGTGAACTGAACGGTAAGCACTTCATGGAAGTAAAACATTTGGAAGCTAGAACACAAATACATGTAGCATGATATAAACATTAACCTTTTATTGTTTGTTTTGTTACATGAAATGATTATAAATGTTTTAGTTCTTATTCATATTCCAAACAGCATTATCAAATGAACGATTTAGGGGTTGGAAACATTTTAAAGCAGTCAGTGAGTTCAACATTTTTAATACAGACCTATTTAGTTATATTTGCATGGACAATCGATCTGCACACAAACAAATTTGACAGCGACATAAACTGGTGTAATGCAGATTGCTAATGTCATCCTGGGATGCAGGGCCATATTTAAGTGTGCAACAGATGTGTCTCGGAGATGGTGCAAGTGAGGGAAATTTGCATAGGGCACATTCCTGCTAAACCATGTACTTAAGTGAGGGGAATCTACTCTTCTTTTATTGAAGTATTCGATCCTGCAGTCAGAAGCATAAGCAGACTGATGGGTGCTTTAAATCATGCCTTTTCTCTGCACATCTTTTTTATCTGCACAGCACTGGATCAAGCTCAGAGGAGAGAGGCTTAAAACAATTCCAAAAAAGCTTTCCATTCACCGTATGCAGCAGATGTTTTCTTTTGTTGGTTGTAGTTTACATTATTATTTCATTTTCCCTCCTATTGTTTATAGTCATCCTAGGATTTGGCGTGATGGTGTAGAAGCAGTGCTGAACTGCTGAGGTGAAGGTGCTGGTGAGCCAGGTAGTACTTGGCCTGATGTACTGGTTGGGCATAAGATTAGGGCAGTCCTGGATTTAACTTAGAATGAGTTGGCTGAGTTTGTAGATCAGTAATTTTAATCCTGTAAACTTATTCAAAGACAGAGGGAGAGCACAAATTTCATGTTAATATTGATTACTATATACAATATATTACGATAGTTTAAATCATAGCATTGCTTTTCTTACTGCCCCATCTTTTAGATTTATAAATAACACATTGAAAATAGTCAATTAACATAAAATTAAATAAAATTTAAATAAGTAACCTTAATTTAATACAACAATTCAGATTTCAGGCAACTGTTTCATTGTCCTGCCCGGTTTGCCCTGATAGGTGGACTACTCTGGAGGCAATGGAGCTTTTGGTGTTTTTTCCTTGTTTTTTATAATTCTTTTTTACATGCAACATGACACAGGGGCAGGATTTAGAGCGAAAGTGTTTTCCAATGCAAAAAGAAGTTGCTCAACAAAAAGAGAGATCCCATCACAGAGTAGATTGGCGAAAGACTAATGGCATAAAATAAGACTGCACTGCATCCAACGCCATGTGTATGCTATTTTATGCAGCTCCCAACAGGCAATAATGCGATTGCATCAGATCTCCACTGTTGTTCAGCAGCGTTAGGTGTCCTTTTAACCTTAATTGTCGATTGGTGAGATCTCTAGTACTTTGTTCCTCAGGTGGGGGATAGCAAACTATTTTTAGGTGAAACTTCCCAACACATTCTAATTAATCAGGCATGACATTTAAAATACATGTTCTATCTAACGTCATAACTTTTGTACACTTTATTACAATATACAAGAACATATACATTATTTGACAGCACGTCCTATGCTACAACTGAAATATAAACATGATAACATTATGACATCCTAATGCAGAGTCCTGGTTATGATGGCTCTGAAATAGAAATGCAATAAGTTATCTGGAACAAAACTAATTCCATACATTGTATACATGAAATTACACCTTTGTACCAATTATCATCAATTACCCATAATCGTTGACTGATATTGCGATCACAATATTTCTATTGTGCGCAATACATCAAAATGGTGCCCGCTCTAGCCCATGAGACCTCTTCTTATAATTCATACTTCATACTTTGGTAAATTCATACATACAATATGCCTGTCTCCCTTTCTAACATAATATTAGTCACACCCACAAATTTTTCATTAAAAATGAACCTTCTATCAGCCATTGTCACCCAACTAGCCTCTTATTTCAGAAATCTATGCAATTTCCTGATATACTCTATGACCTTCATTTGCAGAGTTCACATTTTTTGTAATTTGCCTTTAATTTAGTTTAGTTTAAGATAACATTAATCTGTGAAATAATTAAACCTGGCTTTCTCACCAATTGGTAACAATTAAATAACCCATTAATTATCCATTTCACATTTTTAAGGAATACAAAATGTACATTTCTGTTACAGCCATCCAAATTGAATTACTGTATCTTGAAATATACCATTGCTTTAGCACAACCCATATAACCTGTACTTCAAATAGCCCTGTATTATTTACACCATTGCTTCAGCAGTAAATAGAATGTTATATTTCACTTGTTCATTTTTAGTATACCATAATCAGAGATGGAAGCAATGGCTCAAGACTGTAGCAGTCGAGTGATTCAAATAATTAGTTTAAAGAGAGTCATTCTCAGCCTCTCTTTGAACCATTTAGTAACTGAAGTGCTGATTAATTAACAGTTTTAAGTTATCTGGATTTTCATAAGAAGGCACTTTCTGACAGGGTTTAAACGGCATTAGTAGAGATTAAGAAAGACTAAAATGAAGTGTACGGAGTACTATGATCTGTTCTCTTTGGGATCGCAGATAAGAAAAGCATACACATGCAATTTGCCGGCTTGAAGCTCCGTAATGCTTACAATAAAATATAAAAACTGTCTCAGGAGTTGCTCACATATATGTACCTATTGAAGTGTTTAATAAAACCCAGCAGTCACTTTCATATTCCCAATGGCTATATTCTAACATGTCTGCAGATGACAGGTTAGTAGAGGTAATTAGAAGGACGTTATTGCTTTGAAATTTAGAGTGAGCACAAGATACACAGAGACTTTTTAAACAGTCCCATTAAATTGAATGGCAGTGTCTGGATGGTAGAGACCCGATCAACACTGATAACATTTTAGAGCAAATAGAACACTTGGGAGTTTCAGCACAGAGAGATCATTGTTTTTAAAGATACATATGTGTGATTGCTTTTTTTGAAACCTTTTACTTCTAGTGTATTTAATTCCATTACATGATGGTTGGTATTGTTTTTTGTCATCATCTTTTGTTACTATAATATATATACAAAGTGACTGCACTGATTTTATAGTCTTGCTACATAGTATTTGTGATATACCTAGATAGCTCATACGTATAATACAGTAAAAAAAAATGCTAAAACATGTTTCATTCTTGAAGAATGGTTCCGCTATACACAAACAATGGTTGAGATCTTCACCCTTTACAAAAAAAACACCAGGTAGTTTTATCAAAACAAATGAGAGGAATGTGTCATTCATAGAGAAAATTTTCTGTAAGGCTGACCGTTCCTTAAGTATAATATTTTATGAAAACACCATAGTCCCCTTCAAACTTATCAAATCATAAACTATGGAAAGCTGTACGTAAGAAGAAAGGTCTACAGGTACACCTCTCACTATTCCTCCCCTTCCAACCCAGGTTTCCAAGATGGCCGTGCCTCTTACCCCTTTAAAGATTGGCTGCCCCGCAGACTGACACACATAAAACACTTGACTCTCCCGCACACCGAATGCATCAAGTCATGCTCCTAGGTCATGGACTCCTATTCCCTACCGCATACTCACTACTTTGCCGTACATCAGGCGATTCACTACGCCCGCACTGTAGTCGCCCACTTCACGGACCGGGACTGGCACAATGACCTAGACGCCATACTGTCATACCAGACGCCATACCTAGCGAGAGGGGGGTCATATCACGCCACTATGCTACTCTCAGAGAACCCATGAATCACGCTTCTGTCCCTGGAGGTATCTCACACTGGCTCACCATGTTTCCCTCCCTTACGTTAGAGGAGATCCTGTCAACGTTGGCATTCTCTACAATGGCCCTTAAGGCCAGCACCTACAGTGGAATGATGCTCAACGTATACCACACGGGCTATCTGTACCTGGATCGCAGGTTCGAGATGGGGCTGACAGACTCACACCACTGCCCGAAATGCGGCCAACACAGAGCCTCTATGGTCCACTGTTTCTGGGACTGTCCCGCCATCCGCAAATTCTGGAAGCAAGTCCACCGGTTCTCTTCTTCTCGCCTTCTGGCAGTCGTGGTGTCAGCGGTGGCACGGAAATGTATCCTCCAACACTGGATCCACCCTAGGCCACCTACCATCGCCACCTTTAGGGAAAAACTATACTACATCCTTAGAATGGAATGGCTGGAGGCGACCCTCCACAAAGACTCCGCAGTCAAATCCTTCTTCACCAGATGGGACAGTTATATTACTACCCTGCCCACCCCTATCCAACGTTGTCCCGACCTTCCTCTATAGTCGCTATAGAAACTAACAAGTGAAACAATCAATGAACCACTATATATATATATATATATATATATATATATACACCTCTCCTTTGGGGATTTTCTAGTTTTCTAGAAGAGGGAGAGAGAGAAAAATGAAGAGTAGAGAAAAAGGGATGGTTGGTTGGCCTACCATCCAAAAAGATAAATGGAGAAATAAGAGAAAAGGAAGAAGGAAAGAAAGAGGAAGGAGTTCATTGACCGAATTAATAAAAAAGTGGGAGCTTAGCACCAAAATAAGATGCCGACAGCTCCCAAGTCTTGCTATTTTAATATTGTACTAGGAAAGATATATAAATTTCAAGAATGGAAAGTGCTCTAATCCTAGGGCAATTCCACCAAATATGAATTTAGCAATCCTGATCAGAACTATGTACCAATCATAATATAACTTAAGATGGTTTACTTTAATTTTGAAGCATATAGAAGAAGATGCCACCAATACTGTAATGTCCTCCAACTCCTCCATGGCCAGGGTGGTAATCATGTCCCTATCCAAGAATTTCTGACCCAGTCTTTTAAGCAAAATAATTGTGCTGCAATGTAATAATTAGATCCTGGTGCAGCTAATACAGAAGAGGAAAGAGAGCTGACTGTCTTTATGACCAATAATAGAGCATTAAGAACAATATTAGAGTAGATAGCAAATCTTGATCTTTATTAGGCTTACCACCCATCCGGGATTACTCTGGACATTCCAATATTTGAGACTAGTATCCGAAGTTGTTTTCTCGGACAAGGTGGTACCCCTTATAACGATCAAGATTCACATTTTAAAAATCAATGAGAAATAGGAAAGTTTCATATAAGCAAAAATATTATACATTTAAAAATATTTCATCTGTTGTAAACGAGAGAGTAAGTCTGAATAATACCCTGTTCACACAGACTACCCTGGTAAATCTGTTTTTAACGAGCAGGGTTGGTAGCTGTGGATCTGAATGACCCTGACAATTAACCCTGTTCACAGTGCTGAATTACCCTGTTAGTCGCAGAGCGCCCGACTCCGTGCTATTCTGAGCCGATCTGCGCATGCACAGATCGGAGAGACATCACGTCTCCTCCAGCCTGGGTGGCGGAGACGCAGGGCTGAATCAGCCCCCTGGTCCTTTGTATTTAGTTCCAGCAATGGGAACTATGTTTATCTGCATATAGTTCTGACCTGAATAAGAGAAACTGGAGATGATATTGTTTGTATGTTAATATAAATGTCATAAAAGAGCAGTTTTATCATCTTATAAAAGCAAGTGCATACTACCATTCAATAGCAGTGTTAATAGTGGATCCTACAGCTGTAGACCTAATTATGATACCCTGCTTTGCACAAGGCCCTGTAAAATGTCAGCCAAAGCTTTACATAATGAAATCCATTTAATATATCAGATACAATAAGTTATTATTTGGGTAATAAAATCTCTCTTAACATTACAACAGATTCATCTTAGGTTTGCTACCACTTTTATATCACACAACATAGACATTACATTTTATATTTTATTTATGGCTCATACTCCTTACATCAACAAAAACCTCTGATTGTTTCCTCTTAACATTATGAGTGAACAAACCCTTGAAGGTGGATATGCTCAATTAAAGGTCACCTGGATTATTACTATTCTTTTGTATGAAGCAACCTACACAGGAAACAAATACATTTGCAGCATCCTACACACAATTTAATATTAGATAAGGTCTTGTGAGGGAGGAACCTCCTCACAATCTATTACTAGTCAGCCAATGCAAAGGTGTCTTAAAATATGTAACTTCTCCAATAAATCGCCCAATTTATGTGCCTTGAAAGTCAAGGTTTGGCAGTAGTATAACTGTTCATTGAACTTCATTGATTTACAAAAGTAGCATATTTAATAGAAAAAAACACTAGTTAAAAGACAATTTTATGGGATACTTATTGTAAGTACATTACAAAAGACAAACCTATGTTAGGACTCCATTTATAAAGCTTTGAAAACTTTTTTTATATGAAAATAGGCTTTATCATCTGAAATTGAAATTTCAATATTTACAGACCTTTACCTCGTTAACACACCGCACCGGGAGTAATAATAATGCTGTCTGAATTATTATCTACATCCCTGCAATCTACCCATATACCTAATATACCCTCCCTATAATAGCTGTTATAAAGGGGAAGAAAAGGGGCAATGTATGGGGAGACCGTTTAGATAGTGTAAATAAATAAAAAAATTTTAAACAAGATTAAAAAAAATCGTCAGAAAACTTACCTAACCAAGCCGGCACCTCGGCATCCCAGTGCATACACAGTGGCATTAAATCTGGGACTTAAAAAAAATTTCCAGTCCCAGCATTGATATACTGCGCATGGGCCTTGCCAGCAAGGAACAACGATGTTTACGGTAATCCCACAGACCATCGTGGGACCTCGCCCGCAAGATAAGTCTTTGTAAATCCTGTGGTCGGTGTAGCCAGGCTCGCAGCAAAGAGATGCAAGCCAGGCTACCTCAAATATCGACCACAGGATTAGATTTAGTAAATGGAGCCCATAGTTCCAAAACTAATGTGCAGAATGTTTTTTTGTTTTGTTCCAAAACTGTGCTGAGCTAAGAAATGCCAGGCCACATACCAAAGCTCTGAAAAAATACCCATACGTGACTAAAGCAACTTATATATGACTAAATAAAGATGTTACTGGATACAACAAACGTAAGTATCAAATGTAAACGTAAATAAAGATGTCACTGGATGCAACAAATGTAAGTATTAAATGTAAATAAAGATGTCACTGGATGCAACAAATGTAAGTAGAGTGAATGAAATATAGTTCTGAACACTATTGTCTTTTTGTGCTAACAGAAGTGAACTATATACAGAATTCACAATCTCCCCCAGGTAACAGATACAACTTTTAAAATGATTCTTGATGAAAGCAATGGACATTTACTTGAAGAAATCACTTAACCAGGTAGCAGCATTTCCTACCTTGAATTATTTATATGTGTAGTTCATAAATAGTTCTGACAAACCCATTCCATGTCAGATGCAAAGATGGATTATGCATTAACTGGTTCCACTCTTAGAGGTATCTGTGTGAAATGACTATTGAGAAATCTCCAAGGCAAATCAACTTTTACTTATCAACAGTAAATGCTACAGTACTGGATAACTGGGGATTCTCTCTCTCTCTCTCTCTCTCTCTCTCTCTCTCTCTCTCTCTCTCTATATATATATATATATATATATATATATATATATATATAAATGGCTTGACTTGACATTTTATAGTCATCCCAAGGGTTAAGGATTGGGATACCATAAAAATTATTCCTGCAGTTGTGGATGCAATGCTAACCAGGGTGTTACCCATTTGGAGATTCCGCTTTGCAAGTGTATTTCAAAAAATATAAATAATTTCCAAAAAACATATAGATAGATATATATATAAATATATATATATATATATATATATATATATATATATTATTTATATACAACTATATCCAGGTGTACTATTTCTTTAAGTTTTGAATGTGTGATTTGCCATATTGCTGTGTGATATACATGCTTCTAGTGGACGCCAACTCTACCTCTGACCCCTACTACTTCTTATTAGTTAGCAGAGCAAACAGTCTAGTGGAAAGACCTTGAAGTGAGCAGTAGGCAAGTGAATGGCTTTTTAGGAGAAGGCCCTGCAGTTTGGCTGTGTTTACTGAGTTCCAGAGAAATACATATCGCTGGGATCGTTGCTGGTGTGACGGAGATCCAGAGGAAGCTGAGAGCTGCTCATGCTGTGACCTGACTGAGAAGGCAAAGCCTTAGTTTTGGAACGGAGCGTGAGACCAGAGGGAGACGCATGAAAAACCATCTGCAGAGACTGCTGAGCATAAGGAATCAGGTTAAGGGGACATAAAGCCAAAGGACGCCTCACTCATTACTAGGGGATCTGGGAGTAATTCGGGACTGGTGCCAATATAGACAAACACTCCTTAAATAAATTCTGCCCTGCCATCTTGAACAAAACTGGCCTCCATCTTACTCTGTTAAGCGGCAGAGACTTGAAACCACCATTACTTCGCAAGAAATTTCGGCACCTCTGCGCCATAGTGATTGAGATCATTCTACACAACATTAAGTACACTATTTGCTGCTGTTCAGTTACAAGCTACGTTAGTGATGGTACACCCCAGCCTGCAACCCAGAATAACGCCGGGTACTCACTGCGTGCATTGTTTAATTGTGTTTCATCAGCTATCAGTTAACATTTGGATTACAAATCTGGCCTTAAAATGAATGCATTCATTTGTCAATTGCTGACTGTGTCTCTTAAGAACTCTAGGGGCATTCCCCTTGATCAGGAGCGAGCTATCTGAAACTGTGCATAAGTGTCATGTAACTGTGAAGAAACCTATTGAAATTGTGCTGAATAATTATTGCAAGCATTATATTATAATGTATAACCATTATACATTGGTTAAGTGTTTATTAAGATAATAATAAGTTAAGAGTAAATTGAGAGAACTAGATAAGAGTTTAGAGTAGAGTTAGAGTAAAATAGATTAAGGAAAAATTGTCATCATTTGTTTGTGCCATAAATGCTTGAAACTGTATTCTGCTTCCTTTACATTGGGGGTTTCTGTCCTACCTGTCTCACTTCACAGAGAGCACAGTTCTCGGGGCAGAAGAATATATAATTATTATAATATATATCTTTTTTTTTCAAGTGGTTTGCACAGTGGTGTGCATAGCAGTTAGAGTGTAGAACAGAGGGTGACTGCTATGGAGGAGCAAAGAAAAGTATATTAACAGGTACTAATATGATTTTTCTTCCTACCATAGCAGTCCATACAAATGGAACATACCCAAGAAGTTAAATTAATTGAGGAAAAAAACATGAGAAAAACTATAAAATATATACAATAATGCAGTTAGATAACTGCACTCATTACACCTTCTGGCTACTTCATAATGTTTTGTGAAGGAGTGGCCGTCTTGTGTAATTCTTGAACAGAATTTATCCTTCTTTGCTTCCTTGCCAGCCCAAGATGCTGCTATAGCCCTTGTGGAATGAGCTTTTAGTAGCCAAGGATTACTATACTTTAACTTATACACCTCCTGAATACACTTGAATTTGATCCATCTTGTTATAGTGGGCGTGGAACACGCATTACCTTTAGTTCTTTCCTCAGAATAAAATAAAAACGTGTTTGAAAATCAGAATCCTGCGGTCACATCAACATAAACCCTCATAGCCCTAACCAGGCCCTAGTTATGAAGCAAAAACCTCATTATCAGTTTTCAAATTGGGACGAACACATGGCAGGAAAAAGTTTGTTATTTAAATGGAGGAATAGACAACATTGGGCCCACAATAAGGATTTGTCAGTAGCACTAACCTCAGTAGATCGCCATGTGCGGCTGCGGTGAACCATTAATGATTTGGGCTACATTAAGTTTATAAAGGCGCACATGCCGATCAATAGATCGGCATGTGCGCCGGCCCTGACCCACCGATGGTTCGGCCGGCCCAGGTGCCAACTGACACTCTGGCACCCGGGCCGGCCCGCCCCTGTCTGAAACCCTCCTTGCTGAGGTTATGGCTAACATGAGAACAGCTTTAAAACGGTTTCTTACAGGTGCTAAAAGGGTAAGGACCAAGTCATGGTTCAGGTACCACTGGCAAAAAGTTGTCTAATGGTGGCCTAACATTCAAAACAGTATGAATGCTTCTGCCTTACTGTGTTTACACCAGACTAGATCTGGTACACAGTTTTGCTAGTAGAACCTTTTCTGGCTTAAGAAGCGAATCAATGACCTTCTATGAAAACCCTTAAAGCCATAAGGATGAGACCTCAGCAGCCAAGCTGTCAACTTCCATGACTATAGGGTGACATAGAGTATCCTTTGTAAGAAGGAACCTGGAGCCTCAAGGGTGTTGTAATAGAGAGACCCAGTGCGACCAGAAACTATGGCCTCCTTGATTAATATGGTAGTATGATTAATACCATAACATTTTTTTCCCTCATTTTCTCAACTGTTGGAATAAGGGGAATTAGAGGAAAGATGTTTATCATCAAAAAGTCCCATGAGAAGACTAGGGCATCTGTATGTAAGGCCTGGCTGTCACAGTACCTTGAATAATACAGTGGAAGTCTCTTGCTGGAGCAAGAGTCTATGAGGTCTATCCATTGAGTAATCAGAAAAGATATCTCCTGCTTTAGCAGCCCTTCTCCAGGACAACCTTTTAGCCTTTTAACCTTTTATAGCCATTCTCCAGGACAACCTTCTCCAAGACAACCTTTTAGCCTGTAAAGACTGTATGCCAAGTTGTTTGTTCCCCCTGCAATGAGCTCTAATACATGACATTCTGCCCATGCCAGGATTCAATTTGCTGAATCCATAAGAGATGGACTTTTAGAGCCTCCTTGCTTGTACACTACCAAACGAACATTTTATATCTGGATCCGTTCCTAAAAAATGAAATTTTGGAAAAAGAGCAATCATGGTATCAAGAGCAATCTCTATTTCTCTGATTTTTGAGTGAGCCTCCCTCAAGCTGACCACAAACCTCTCACAAGACTAAAAAGTTGGTATCTGTGGTCACTTTGATTTTAGGGTGATGATCGAATAATCTTACTAAAGACAGACTGCCTTGATCTAGCCACTATTGCAAAGAGACTCCTATCTCTGCAGACATGAAGAAGATGCATGTGTATCCTTGCCCACATTATGTCTTCTATGGAGGATGACAAGTCCTATAAATTTCTGACATGCTGTTTGTCAAATGCTCCGGGCCTCTTTTCAGAAGGACCAACACCCCTTCAATGGTAAGCTTTACGGTCATGTCCTTGTGTCCATAATAACACATAGTTATTTGACAGTGGTGCTTGGGAGTAGGTGACTCTTGTCCTAATAAAAGAGCCAGCCATGATCTTGCAGAACCTTGAGCGCTCTATGGGGGGAATTCACTAACTGACGATTTCTGCTGAGATTTCATATCGTCAGCATTTGTCAGTGATCTGAAATCGTCAGTGACTGGTGATGTATAGTATTCAGTAAGTGACGATTTNNTTTGACGATATGTAATGTCTGACGAATGCTGACGATATCCGTTGACGAAAAAACTGGTATTCGGCAGGCGATATTGCACTAAACTGACGTATACACTGACGATTTTCA
>JABWIB010002571.1:25107-42257 GCA_016617825.1 Platyplectrum ornatum | reverse complement strand
TTCTAGGTGAGGCCGCACCAGTGCCCTATAGAGAGGCATTACTACTTCCCTCTTTCTGCTACTAATTCCTCTCCCTATGCAACCAAGTATCTGACTTGCCTTTCTCATTGCTTTGTTACAACGAATGGAGGGGGGTATAGACACTGCTGCACTATCATGTGTATATGTATGTGTGTGAGAAGTGTCTGATGTAAAAGCCGCTGTTATGTGAAAGATCCTGTGACTTCTTGGTAACTGCTACACATGTGACAGCCTTCAGCAGAATATACAGGGACTTGAGGAAACTGAAGTCCAAACTCCCCTCTTGTATATCCTGCTGCAGACTGTCACATATGAGTCTGCATTCCCCCTCTTGCTACACTGAAGTCCTTACTCCTCCCAAGGGAGGGAGGGAGGAAGTGTTAGCTAGTGTTAGAGGGGCGAGGAATACTGCTGCTGCCTCTGTGATGAATCATGACCCGAGTATAAGCCGAGGGGGAACTTTTTCAACACATTTTTTGGGCTGAAAAACTCTGATTATACTCGAGTATATATGGTACCTAAATGGTCGAGCAAATTTTATTCAACTCGTGCAATTCACTTTACTTGAATTGCGGGAAATGATAATGCTTTTTATTTCTTATGCTAATTAGGAAATAATTATCACCTCTTCGTGCACAATTGAATCTGGCCCATTGTGTAATCAAAGTATGGTTTCCAAGGCTTGGAAGGAGATTGATTATGTTCTTTTTCCTGTGTTTTGCTATATGGTTTCAGTATCTGGATAAACCTTTGACAATACTTTTATGTACTTTCAGAATCAAGACTCTGTCTCAGACAATCACATAAGTAAAGACAGCCTGAAGGATGCTTTGGAGAGGTTTGATGAAAGCAGGACCCCATCACCATCATCCAAGAGCTCCATCAAGTCATCGTCTCATACTGCAGTGTCAGACCCATCATGTGAGTACAGACATGTCCTTTCTCTGCTTAATCAAATCCTTCCTGACATTCTTCTGTACGCAGTATCTCCCAATATCACCCAGTCCAAATGACGCAAATCTTAGACCCTTATGGGCAATTAGTTCTATATAATGTACAGTATATCACAAAATGATGGCGCTGGTAAATAGTAGTAGCTCTGGAAAACAAAGATGGGCATGACAGGGAAATAACTTCAATAATTGCAAGAAGTTATTTTAACTATTGACTGTAGTGGATGTCTACGTAATAAAAATGAACCTGAGAATATGCTGCATTAGTAACTGGTGCATGTGTGAGCACCTAATATCAAACCTTGATCTGGGGCCATGTTTCATGATAGGCGGTCACACTCACATTATAATATATTGTCACTTGTTATTCCACTGCTGTACCCAAAATTTTCTTTACGCTTATGAGCATGAGAGGCATTAACCAGCTGGAGCCAGTCTCCGACCAATGGGGGGTTGGGGCTAGACAATTTTAGCCCATGCACACAGAGAAAGGCAGGAGCATTGGGAAGAGCAAGTAAAGCAATCATCCAACCCAACACTTTTATTAAGTTGGGTAAATATATGTTTTAGCACTTGCTGTTATTGCTTTCATTGGATCACATAAAGGAAATTAATCTATTGGACAAGACAAAGGCTGATATTTGCTAAGCTGAGTGAATTTAAAGGTGCTGCCTATAGCAAAATTTCCATTCCCGCAGCTTATGTGCATGGTCAGTAATTCCAGATGCATTATTAAGCCGCTGTTTAGTGATGTATAAGTCAGTACTGGGTGAGATGATATTACTATAAGGTAGCATTGATATCTTCCAAGAATGGTAAATTTACTTCTGTATACTGTATAATTTGGCAATACTGTACATTAAATATTGTTTAATATTTTATAGCTACCCCTACTAAAATACCTACAGACACCAGCACCCCTCCACGACAAGCTCTGTCTGGACTGGACAAGAGACGGTCATCAATAAGCAGCCAGGTACAGCATCCCTCAGCTACTTACACATATACACATCACTTCTTTCATGTTAGTAATTAATATGGGGATAGTAAACACAGATTTATTAGTCTACCTGTCTTACAAGGTTGACTGTTTCTTTTTCTTTCCAGACAATAAGTTCCCAATCTCTTAACCAATCCTTATCGCAACCAGCTACCGCGGTACATCTTCAGCCTGGTATGACTCAGGTGAGCAAGCTTGTTCTCTCTTTAAGTGTTGACGATACTACTATACCAATAATTGGCCTTTATTTATTTGGAAGTGCCAATATGTGCAATTATTGGGCTAGTTCTCCACATTCAGACTATTTAGAACAGTAACTTTTTTTTTTAGGCAGTGGTGCATATTTAAATCTGATTTGTCCTCCTGTCCCCTACATGCTCTATAGTGACATTGTTCTTGTTATATCCTAAACATGACATGTTTACACCTTTGATTTAAAACAAAACAAGCATGCATATATGTAATGCATTAATACCATTGCTGCTAGTACATTAGTGTACGTTTGTCTTTACAACAAAGCCAAGTTTACAGTAGTATGAATAACAGCACACAAAGCCCTGGTGATAATACATAATCTTGTATATATTTCCTGTTTTTGGTGATGGTTCGGCTGATCGGATTATTCAGAATACACTCATTTCTAATACCTTTTTCTTGTGCCTTCTAACATGTAAATAATGTGTCCATATTGGAAGGCTGCAAGCCATTATCTTAATGATTTCCAGCCCATATTTCAGTTTACGGCACAGTTTGGAGCCATGAAGCACCTAAAGGACCAGCTGGAGCAAAGGACGCGGATAATAGAAGAAAATATTCACCGGCAGCAGGAAGAGCTACGGAAGATTCAGGAGCAGCTGCAGATGGTTCATGGGCAGGGCTTTCAGGTACTCCCGACCCTCTTTCTGGAATATTCCTTAATAATGCAATGCTAGTCTTGTAGCATATTTTCATGTATTCTCCTATATAGTGCGTGTGTTTTTATATGTGGATAATCTGGTAGAAGTGCCTGATAGTGTGCCATGGAAAATAAGTTCCAAAACAATAGTAAATGGCCGTAGTCAACCTATCATTGGCCTAATTCAGGAATCACCAGGGGCTAGATCTAAACTACTGCAGGAATGGAAAAGTGGAGATGTGGCCTATAGTAACCAATCAAGTTCTAGCTTACATTCCCTAGCATGTAATAGGTTATAATCTGATTGGTTGCTATGGACAACATCCCCACTCCTCCTTTTATATGTCCATCGCCTCTCAGGACTTTATCAAGGAGACACTATATCCCACACTAGTGGGTCATGTAGTTTTCAGTGGCTTAGATTTATAATGCATTGTTCGCTCAGTGAATGCATATTTCTTTTCAGATGTTTTTGCAGCAGCCCACGCCCAGTCTAAACTTTGGACCAGTGCAAGTCTCTGCAGGAAACACCTCAAACATGCAGCAACTACCCCAACTGACCATGCAGGGCCAAGTGGTCCAGGCTAACCAGCTGCAAGGGGCTATTAACTCCAGTCACATGGGAGCACCACACATAATTCAGCAGCAGCCACTACAGAACACCACCCAGGTATGTGTGATCATTGAAGGCCCTTATGCCTGTTTGCAATGATCTTATGCAATAATATTTTTTTTTACACAGTCTAAACATAAGCACTTGATAAAGTATAACCTGTTGTACAGAGCTTTGGTAATTGTGATGAGCAGGACAACTGGACACTATAACAATAACACCAATTGACACTTACAGCAGGGTCAACAGAACATGCATGGTGGGCACTCACAGCAGACCTCTGTGTCCAGTCAAACCCCAGGAACTCTCACTGCTCCCCTCTACAACACTATGGTGATCTCCCAACCATCCTCCGCTAACATGGTACAGATGCCAGCCAACATGCAGCAGAATAACCAGGGCACTGCTGTCACCACATTCTCCCAAGACAGACAAATCAGGCAAGTAAAAGTTAAAGCGGTATCTGATGTTTTTCGTAAAACTTTGAGAACTCTGCCTATACAGAACATAGTTTATCACTTAGTATATTCAGTCAGACATGTACTCTGGCATGAATAAAGAGTGCTGTGTATTTACTTTTAAGACTTTTTTGGTGTTCTATTGGATGTGGTTAGCTGCTTCGATCAGTCTAGATATACCAGTTTAGATATATCAGGCTATCTAAAAGAAGGCGGGTCTGACCCAATGATTCTGGTGACTCTAGGAGCGCCAGATCCTTATCCTGCCAGTTGAGTTTTTTCCCCTATCCGTTTTTATGATTCTTATCCTAACTGTCATCCTGCCTGCAGATTAAACCTAACCTTTCCCTTCGTGCTCCATCAACCTGCCTGCAGCCTAACCTTTCCTTTCTATTCTTCATTGGCCTGCCTGCAGCCTAACCTTTCCTTTCTATTCTCCACTGGCCTGCCTGCAGCCTAACCTTTCCTTTCTATTCTCCATCGGCCTGCCTGCAGCCTAACCTTTCCTTTCTATTCTCCATTGGCCTGCCTGCAGCCTAACCTTAACCTTTCCCTTATGTGCTCCATCTGCCTGCCTGAGACCTAACCCTAATCACCTTTTGCTACGCTGCCAAAGATTGGAGGACAAAATATGGATATTTTGCATACTACTCCATTCATAAATGTTTTGGGGTTTTTTACTCTCCATCGTCACAATCTAAATGTTTGAAACAACTGGTGTGCGTTTACAGATTTTCACAAGCTCAACAAATCGTGACTAAACTAGTGACCACACCAGTGGCTTGCGGAGCGGTAATGGTTCCAAGCACAATGTTCATGGGTCCAGTAGTAACCGCATACCCGACATTTGCTACGCAGCAGCAGCAGCAACCACAGACCATTTCCATCACTCAGCAGCAACAGAGTCAACAAGACCAGCAACAGCAGCAGCTCCCTCCTGTGCAGCAGCAGCAGACTCAAGCACATCTGGGGCAACAACCGCAGCAGTTCTTGCAGGTAATGTGTGCACAGTTGGGGTATTTGGAGAAATAATTAGTAATAATGGAGTCACTGAAATATTTTGACCTTATGTGTCTGATATTGGATGTTTAAGAAATCCTAGCTTATAGTGGATGTTTTTCAGGCACTTATTAATACACTGGACAACACTATAAATCAAAAATGAATTAGACAGGGTTGTATTACTGGCAAAGTACCATAGAATTATTAGGTCAACTTTAGTAGTGTTGACAGTAGTGCATATTTCTTCAGGCAACCATTATCTGAAACACGACTATTGCAGAATGAAATACCATCGATTTTTACCCTACCCTTATCCTAATCCTCGGCCTAACCTTCTCTGCAGCGTATTAACCAACCACTTTCTATGTTCCATCCCCTCCCCGCAGCCCAACACTTTCCCCTTCAATGATCCATCCATTCCCTGTAGCCTTACCCTAACCTTCCCTTCCCTATGCTTCATCCCCTACCCACAGCCTAACCTTACCTTTCCATGCCACATTCCTTACCTGCAGCCTAACCATCCCCTTCTATGCATCATGCCTTACCTGCAGCATAGAAGGAGAAGGCTATACTTACCCATTCATTAATATAGTTTACATAATAAAGTAATTTATAAACACAGCTGGTGTTTATCGGCTACTGGAAAAGTAATTTTTGTAATGCAGAATGTATTTTGTAATAACAGACCTTGCCATTCTGTTACCCAGTCCTCCAGGTTAGTCCATGGAAACCAGTCTGCTCAGCTCATCCTGTCCTCTTTCCCTGTACAACAAAGCACCTTTGCTTCATCGCACCAGCAGCAGTTGACCCGGCATAGGACAGACAGCATGAGTGATCCTTCTAAAGTCCAGCAACTGCAGTAGTGACTTGGTGGACCGCTCCACAGGACATGCATGGACTGACTTGGCAGTATTGAAAATGGATAATCACTATCAATGCAGCACAATGAATGTTTGGTACGAAAGGACAGATGGAACGGAACCAGCCTCAGTCTGCAGCATTTTATTTTTTCTATTGATATATAGGCTTGATATATTGTCAGTTGCACGGCAGTGTGTCAAGGCACATTTTATTTATTGTAATCCTTTGGTTTTATAGGTGCTTGCAAGTGCCCATCCACTATGTACATATATATATATATATATATATATATATATATATTGTGTACAAGTGGCTGTATAAATATATTTATTGTCCTTTATGTGGAAGTGTTAGTGATGCACAAGGATTATTGCATTTTTAAAGGGGATTAGGACCTGTTTCTGTTTAACGGTTTGGTAAGTTCATGATAAATATGCATATGTGAGGTTGTTGAACAGAAGCGCTCACTACACATCACATAAGCTTTTATATTGTATGTGTTTTATGTGACTGTCCTTTGTTCCAGCCATAGTTTGTATTATATGAAAAGTGATTTAACATGTTTAGGTTCACCCATGCTGCTAAACCCTGCAACACCACAATAGATTACTTTTCAGAACATGCAATATCTCTCCCATTCTGAACAATGATGTCTCTTCAAGTAAGGCGTATAGTATATATTCACCTACACTGCAGGGCTGGGTAACCCCAACATACTCTGTAATATGAAGGTATGCCAATCCATGCCATCTTTTACTGTTATTAATAAAGAAAAGGATATACTGTAAGAAGTCCAGTATTGTTCAGTTTCCTATTGAGATTATTTTATTAATTAATTATTCTCCTTTACCAACCCTCCCCCACCTCCTTTGCTGGCCTGGTAGTTTCTAGACCATATGGGATCAAGGTATCTGCACAACATTTTTTTTTAATCTAGCTACAAAATTGAATTTGTATCAGACCAGCTTCCACAGCATTTGTTCTTGTTGCTGATAAGCAGACCATCATCCACTATGCGTTGATTGATCATAGTAATATAGGATGATTAGCATAGTATCCCCCTTTCATATTCATTTTGTAGGCTACTTGGGGTGCATTTTGCATATCTCTGACCCTGTATAAAGCTGATGTTTATAGATCAGGTTTTAACTCCTTTAACAATACAGTTCCATGTGCACTTAACATTTGCTTTAGTTTTTTTTTTTGCGGGGGGGGGGGGGGGTAACTTGTTTTTATAACGCACAGGTTTTGATGTAGTTGTGTTGTTTTTTTTTTTTATAAACAATATAAAGACCAAGGCATTGCAGGCATCTTTGGAACCAAAGGTAATAAAGCATATTTTAAATAGCTGGATGAAACTACAGATCAGTCTACTTGTTAATCATGCATTTAATATATTATATAAAAAGTAATCATCACTATTTTTTTTTAAACGGCATAACACTATTTTGAGGATGTTTGCAATCAGATTTTGTGTTTTGTTGTACAGACTGTGTAAATGTGTTGTAAATACTTACATATATATATGGATAATATAAAACAACTGAATTTTCTATGATGCATGGCTATAGGTTTTAATGGCTTTCGGATGCCTCCAGAATTCAATCATGTCTGCCCTGCACTCTCTTTCGTTTGTTTACAGTTTAGTTTTTCTTTGTGTGGTAATGTGTCATACTCGGACAGGGTGGTGATGTGTGATTAGCTGTGTGTGTGTTTTCTCCATTTTACTCTGGCTAATTTTATGAAAATATCAATGTGACAGTAATGCACATCCATCCACATTTTTAGTCTTATTCCTGGGCCTCTATTTACTATGCTGTGGGATTGGACACATGCAGATGTTGCCCATAGCAACCAATCATAGTCTATCTAACATTCTCTAGTATGTAAAAGGAAACAGAGCTTGACTTTGACTTTCTCCCCTTTCCCATTTTTGCAGCGTAGTAAATATAGGCCCTGGTGCGCTCTTTTTATTCTTGTTTCTGTTTTGATATGTAAAGATTTGCACTTTTCCTGCTTTTTGGAAAGAATTTTACCTATAAAAAAAGCTATTTTTGTGTATTTGGAAAGAAAATAATTTCAAAAATTGGATGTTCCGTTCTAGGAGTGATTTGCTCAGTGTATTCTATACATGTACAATCTATTTTTGGCAAGTATTTTTAGATGGGTGAAAAAAATATTTATCTCTGCCCTGTGCTACAGTACTTATTATTGAGGGCTATTATTAAAATCATCAGTAAGGTTAATATAAATCCAGTGCCTTGATACACTTTATTCAGGTTATACTTTACTACAATGATTATCAGCATCTGCCTTCATACAATACTCACTGAATTACCCATGTCTAAGTAGTTGTGTGCAGCATCTTTAAGGACCAGAAGTAGAACCTTGTTAATGCATTTTCCCAGATTTTATATCCTGCTCACCATGGATTGAATAACACCACAGTTATTCTGTAATGCCGGACTATCCAGGTAAATGGCTGGATTTATTTATCGTGGTGCATTATTTGTGTGTTGAATTGTACTAAATGCAAAGCTTGTAGAAGCAATGTTGTCCATGTTAATGCAGTATTTGTGCGATGACAAACTGTTACAAAAGGCATCATACATGAATATTTTCAGATTCATCAGCACATGAAGACCATCATTCTATCTCACTGTCTGCTCTCTTTTTAATTGTTGTTTTTTGCTAAATGTTTAATCTTTGCTGGCATTATAACCTTGACTGAGTGGAATTTTACAAATGTATTGATTTGCAGGTGGAACTCTTTAATTACAGAATCTAATATTTCCAAATCTGAATAAATGAGAGGACTCAACCATCCTTTAAGAGAATGCAGCCATTTAATTCTGCAGTGATAATCGTGAAACCTGTTGTCATCTGTACATGTAGTACAGATCTACACACACGTGTACAGAGAACAGGCTTGTAGGTAGGAGCAGCCCGGGTGACTGGTGGCTGTAACAGTGTAGTGCACTGTGTACATTATGATCAATGCTGATGTCTCCTTCTAAGAGACATGCTTCCTGCCATGGAGATCAACGATGATTAAGACGCACACAGCGGCACCTGATGTGTATTGAATATTTCTATTCTAAAGCCCGGCACACACGAAACGATAGATCGTGCGATACAAAGATTTGCATACAAGTAACTATCAGAATAGTAAACGACAGGTGGAGAAAAAAGTGATAAACAAAGCAGTACAGACGGTACAATTTTGTACCCAAATAGTTTCTTTTGAGCTCCGACCAAGGATTGTACGATACTATGATCTCGTATCTTTCTTCCTGTAAACACAGTATATTCCTTTTGTGCTGCTGTATAAAGAATTGCAACGATATAGCGTTTCCTTTAACTTTGAACAAATTTAAAATTCACCATTGGGCTTTGGCTTGTCTTTACTATATTAGGTGATCCTGCATTCTGATCCCTGTTTTTGTACTTTGTTTCCTTGTGTTGGTAGGTCCTGGCCTGGGAAGATCAGCCTAACACTTGCAGACCTATGCAAATCCCTTGAACTAGGATCTGACTGCTGTATAATCTGATCCAGTCGGCCTTATAGCACTTGAGATGCAGACAATTTTTGTTAATTCCATTTAGTCTTGCAAATTTTCTTTTTAAGATCATTGATTGTCATACATATGTATGAATAGGTAAACTGTTTCTGAATTAATAGAACTATAAATTAAAATGGCACTGTCATCGTGTACATTTATTTGAGTAAAAGAGCCATTGTTGGTTTTGTTGCCAGCAGTCTTATATTAGATACAGCCTTTAGAAAACACTCACATAGACATCCCTTTACAAACTCTGGATTGGTCAGCAATTGGTATACTTGCCTATACTGTACAATGCAATGATCACCCCCTTCTCTCAGTGTCAGATGTCTGGATTATCTGGACTGTGTTTTTAGAAATTGCAAAAATGAAACCTTTCCTGATGTGATTACGTAGAAAATTGACAGTTATCGGAAATCTGGGTTCCTTGCTATACTAGGAGTCATGCGGGCACCTTCTCTATATCTTTTACATATGTAGTAATCACCTTCTTGCTATAGCGGGAATTCTGTAACGCCATTCTCTCTGATCTGGAGGTTACAGCTATATGTAATGGAGAACATTGGAGAAAAATGACTATAGTGTCAGTGGCTCATTTAATTGTAATTATCCAGAATAACCCTGAATCAGTCCACCTTTATGTTATTTGTCTCCTTAATTTAACTACTGGGAATGATGCAACTGTTGAGCTCTTAATAGGTGATAATGATTCTGCATTCTTATACTGAATTACGATTGCTATAGACTACACTTAAGCTGGCCTTTCACTACAGCAATTATCAGGTGCTTGTTCTGATTATTGCTGTATTGGTTGGTCAGATCCATTAGTCATTTACTTGTACCTGGAATATATGATATCTGCTTGCTCCTGATATTTCACATGACCTTACTGGTCAATCCTCTCTCCCTCTTCTGCCAGGAGTATTGCTGTCAGCAGGAGAGCTGAGTGGTGCTGATATTGAGCCCTATCCATAGGGGATAAGTAATCCTGTGTCTTTGCCCTCTCTTCCTGGCAGTAATATCTGCTGTACTGGATGAATAAAAATGAATGTGCCAGCTGCAGATATAAAGGTAACCTGTTACCTGCATAGAATTAAATGACCCATATAGACTGGACATATGTGAAAGATTCATTAACCTCATTTTCAATCTCCAGACAAGAACCATTTCTTTCATGCAAACATTAGAGATTGGCTGATCCAAAACTTACACCTTCAGTGTAGACCTGAGCACAACCATGTTAATGTGACGGGTGCTAATGAATTATTATAAATGCAATGAAATTATTTTGCTTTTGCATATAAGGCATATCTTTCAGTTAACATGTAAATTGGAGTTTAGCCATGAGACATCACCTTTTAACTCTTATTCTGTTTTTTACCACTTAAGCTGGCCATACACTATGCAATAAATTATTCCAGTCGTCCATTTTTCAAATGTTCGGACGATATTGAACAAAAATAGGTTTGAAGCGACTTTTTGATTTTAAGGTCTGCACAATCTTAAATCGTTTGAAAATTCATTCATTGTATGCCCACATCCAATATTCCTGCCATAAAGACCCACTTAAAAGCATAAATAAAATAAAAAATATTCTGGAAATACTCGTCGCATTTTTTTACTATGCTATTATTTCAGTGTATGCCTGTCCTATTCCTTAAAAAAAAAAAATTCCAATTTTATCCAATCGATTATTCTTATAGTCAAGTGTATGCCCAGCTTTAAGCTGGCCATACACTATGTAATAAACAGTTCCAATTGACTAGCTTTAGTCAAGAGTGGGTTAAACCATGGTGAATTGCAGGGGGGGGGTAAAATGAATGTCAGTGTGTGCATGCAGGGAGAATACTTTATTGTTGCATGTTGCACACAGATACTGACCAGCGTTACTGTTACACTGTTATTACACTTGTGCTGGAAACATCATCTCTCACCTGTAATCCTGATTGCAAATAATTTAAATTTATTGCCTAGTGTATGGCCAGCTTTACACTTGTTTTGCCCTTACTCCAAGACGTTTGTTGCCAGGACATAAGGATTTTTTTGGATGGGTTTGTTTTTTTTTTTTTTTTAATTTTAAACCTGGGTTTGTGACTGGATAACATCACAGTAATGAAACATGGGCATTGAAGTACCTTGTTATGATTAGGATGAGGCTGTATCTGCTTGTGTCCCTTTTTTAGACGGCTCATAAAAGAACATGTAGAATGCAGTCATCTGCCACAACATTCAGGGAAGGCTTCTCACCAAATGGCTGGATTTAATACTTTAGGGCACTAATATATGTAACTTTGTAAACCATTTATAGCCATCATTTTTGATGGTTTTCTTGGGCAACGGTGATTGCGTTTCTAATATGGTTATAAAGCTAGGGGCAGGTGTAATATCTATAAATGTGTGCAATGCTTGGCCTGTAAACTGTATTTGTATGGTCTAGGAATACTGAAAATACTGTTGTATGATATTATGACCTGGGTCTATACAGTTATTTCCACTATATTGTATCAATGATATGCATATTCTTCATATTATTGTTACAGCTTAGCATGAAGTGTGTGCCAGTAGGTAAAGGTTCAGAACCAAAGAAGTGTTTTAGGAAGCCCTCTTAATGCAGCGTTGTTTATCCTGTTTATTTCACTGTCTATAGATGTTGTATTTTTGTTTTTAGAACATTAAATGTTTTAATTTTTTATAACAAATTGTTTTTTCTTTCCATTCTTGTGATCTCTGTTGAAATATCTGGTACAGCACTTGTACTTATTATTTCATAAACCAGTATAATTTGGCCATTGTGCTTATAATCTTTTACTTGTGTAAACTACTGGTGATCACAGTAATAATTAGTCACTCAGCAAACTATCAGATCAGACTGGCTACTATGTACCTAAGAAGCAATACACGTAGAAATGTCACTAACACCGGGGTGTGTATTTGTGAATCATTTCCAAGGTGATGTAATTAATAAATGCAGCCACTACCCAGAACCTAAAGCAAAATGTTCATCCCATAGACTAACTAAATGAAATAGTTGGACAGCTTCATTATTTGCTTTGGTCATTGGCCAGTTTTCTAATAAGCTGTGTGTAAAGTAGAATACACACTATGCAGCAGTTCTATTGCCTATATACAGGCGATATATTGAAACAAATATAGAAGTCATCCAACATGGCTTTAGTCTGTATTTCGTAAGTGATCCCAGAAATGTGATCTGACCTAATGATGGTAGTGTTTACCCTCCAGCTAATCATGAAAAGAGACTTTCCATAATGTATGAAAAATATTTTAATCATTTACAGCTTGCAAACATTTATCAATCCACATACCATCAGTCCATAGAAACCGCTGTCTTCTCCACCATGTACTAAAAAAAAAAAATTAAACAGAACTAGATTTCCATAAATAAGTTTCTATTAAGTTCCTAACAATTTTTTTTTCCATAGTTCATTTGACTTACAAAACGCAAACAAAAAGCAGGAAGCCCATGAGGATTGTTGGAGTGCTATTCGTATCATGGATGATAGTGTCGCCGGTGCATCAGGGTGCTGAAAAGGGTACTTTGGCTATAAATTGCACCCATATGGCTACTGGTTTTAACAGTGCATTTTACAGCAGTTCTACAGGAGTCGCTGCCACAAATAGTTTTGAAGAAGTAAAATAGAAGTCACATGTAAAAGCTACCCATGGCACTGGTGCATGCTAGAGCGCAACAGACATAACTGATGACAAACGTTGGTCAGATTGTTTCATATTTACAGAACTGTTTATAAGAATGTTCTTCCTGTCGACAAGGTGTTTTGTTTTTTTGTAAATACCGCTGCAGTATCCCAGAAACTGTCATACTCCAGAATAACCACTATGTATAAAGATTTACAAATAATGCCACTCCGCATTAGGAACATTTTCACTGCAGGTGTTTGAAGATTGGGCTATGGCCAGTACTTATAAGACCTCCGGTACAGTATCACCCATGTATCTGTGGGTGAGGATATTCCACAAATAATGCCTTAAATTAAGCCGTGGGCCTATATTCACTAAACTGGGGAAAAGGAAAATGTTGCCCATAGCAACCAGACTAGCAGACATTCTCTAGTATACAATAGGAAAGTGAGCTAAAATCTGATTAGTTGCTATGGGCATGAACACTTTTCCTTTCTCACAGTTTAGTGAATATAACCCTAATCTTTTCCACATACTAAATATTAGACTTATGTCCTAAAACAGTGATCTTTTTACAAACACACTGGCATCCATGGTCACCGGACCTGCAAAGGCCTAATGTCAATACTGACAATGTCCATATGGAAAACTGCAAATTCATTGCACAATAGTAATACTAGGAACAAAAAGCACGTCTGCACGTGGGTAACCAGTGTGCAATGGAATTGGGGGTATTGGAATATGTTGCTTGTAGAACACACATACTTTAATGAAAAATAATGTATAATTGCAGTCTGGTAATGGTTCAGCGACTATTACGTTACATATTCTACAATTTGCTGTTCTAATGTCTAAACCCCCATTTAATCCATTTTTACACATTCTTGTAGCTTAAATTCTTAATTTTGTTTTTTCAAACAGAACCATAGGGTGGAGGTAGCCTGACGTTTAGAAAGCAGTTAAACAAAAAAAACTAAAACACTTAATACTTCAGAAAATAGTCATAAAAATAGTCAATTGAATTGCAAGATTCTGTACAGTGGACATCTCCTCCTAGCTACAGTTTGTACATTATATACAGAACCTACAGTACAAAAAAAAGGAGTCTCTTTCCACAATGAGTTCTTAAAGGGGGAAAAAAAATAATGCTAAAAACCAGCATCCGGACTTATAAATAATGCAGAGAAAGCGAAGGCCAGGAAAACGATTCCACCAATGATTGTCACTGCAATGAAAACAAAAAGAACAAGTGTTTAGTGACAGGTTCTGTTAGCTGTTGTATGTATAAAACATTTCAAGCAAATAAAACTGGAACAGAATCTTCTCATAACCCATGTATGATTAACATTCTGCTATCCTGAACCAGCACTTATGGGTGGGTGTCACATACCTGGCTGGATATAGCAACATCTTTATTCGAGTACATTCTTCTGCTCCCAAAACAATGGCTTCATAAGTGTCTTTATAGCCGTTTTGGATTACCCAATTACACTTTAACTGTATTGGTGCTACAAACCAGCAGAGAAAGGAGCCAAGTGCTGCCTCTTGCAACAGGTTCATTAGCTCTGCTCTATAGTGCCTGTTCAAAAATCTTATTTGATTGATATTTTCCTTACAGACCCCCACAAGAAGAGATTTTAAAGATTGTGTCCTCTAACATTTACTTACCAGTTCGAACTGAAATTTTCTGTGCTATCATTCTTCCTCCAATGACTGCTAAACCAGTACATAAACAATGGCCGATAGTACCACCAACAGCAACACCAAAGGGATCCTATAGAGAGATGGCATCGCTCAATAAAAACATTGAAAAATCAGGCCATATGTACACAAGACAATGGAAAGTGTCACAGAATGATCTCCATATCAATTCACCTCTCTAGCTGCCAGCACAATGGTTGTTAGTTGTGAACGATCTCCCCATTCTGCTAAGAAAGTCAAGGTGAATGCTTGAACAAAAATTGGAGAGATGAACTGCATCCATCTTTTCTTGGGTACGGCTGGTCCCACTCCAGTTTCCACATCGCCAGGTCCATTCAGGAGTTTAGTTCTCTGCAGCTGAGAGTAGAGACAGAACAAAGTAATAGTCAATAGCTGCATATTTCTACTCTGCGGATGTATCTGCTATATTGTGCCCCTATCCTTCTATTGGGAAAACTGCTACAGTATGTATTACAGAGTGTGGCAATCAAATCTGTATTATGTCCAATCACATCCCAGCTAGAACATTTTGACAGCAGTGCTTTGTCAAATCAGGATGTGACATTACACATTAGAAAGAAATAGAATATATATATATATATATATTATATATTTATTTTAACCCTTTCTTCTGCAGGTTGCGAACTTTCTAATCTTAATTTGTGACTGCATGTCCTCTGTATAGTACTTGGGGTAAATAGTTCCTGTGAAAGTTCACTATAGGACTTATGTATTTGTTTATAATAATTAGATCTCCTCTTAGAGGCCTATTTCAAAAAGCATAGCTAGCACGGTAAAACGCGTCCCGGAGACCTCTTTGCATTCTGATAACGCTCAGTGAATGTTGCCCCACCATATGTGAAGAAAAAAGGAGACAATAAAAAAACTATTTATTTAATATCCGGAATGTCCGGAAGTGCCCACAGCTTAAGGTGAAGTGAAAATCGCTGTGGAAGTTAGGAGCACACAAAAGAAAAGGCCCGGTTGGCTGCGATGTAGTGTAAGCCGATGCGAGTGTGCTCGTTGTAGAACCCCCCCATGGTATGAGTCTGCAAAGTAACAATAAGCATAAACTAGTAGCCAATAATAAAAAAAAACTAAATCTAAAGCTGGCCATACACTATAAGATAAATTGTTCCAATCAAAAAAAATTTTCAAGAGTGGGCAAAACCATGTTGAATTGCAGTGGAGGCAAATTTAATCAATTGCAATCAGTATTACAGGTGAGAGATGAAGTTTCCAGCACAAGTGTAATAACAGTGTAACAGTAAAACTGGTCAGTATCTGTGTGCAACATGCAACAATAAAGTATTCTCCCTGCATGCAAACACTGACATTCAAATCTTACAATTGGAACAATTTATCTTATAGTGTATGGCCAGCTTAAATCAATATAGAGAGCCAGGGGAGCCAGCTTTTTTGTAAAAAAATAAAAGCAGTGTCTGCACTTGCTACCAGTACACATCATTACTCAGAAAATGTGCTGTAATTGGCTGTGATTGTTTGTTTACATGAGGGGAGGGGGAGGAGGGAGAGACAGTCAGTGTTGTGCTGGAAACAGCTGACTGTGTGAGCCAATCAGCGCTGCACAAACACAATGGGAGAGGAAAGCCAGCTATGTAGTGTTCACACTGACTGAAAAAGCCGGATAGGAGGACAAAACCCCTTCTAAAAAGCAGCCTCTGAACACCAGCTTTCAGTAGCCGGCTCTTTGTAAATGGAGCGTTCACACTGAGTAATTTGAGGTAATGAGAACGGAGTATAAGTAATCTCCAAGGTCATTCATAAATATAATAAGCAGCAGCCCTTGCACATAGTCCTGCGGTATACTACTTTAAATCCTTGACTTGTTCTTCAACTAGAAGGTGTTCTATTTATCACAAATCTCCAAACAATCCCTGACCCATGTACAAATGTTATTTGCTTGACCCAGCCCCATTATTTTGTGGACCAACACCACGTGTAAAATGTAATAGGAAAAACTTTACCTCCTCATCTTTTCTTTTGATCTCAGCTTGAACTTCCTCCAGCTCCTCCTGACCCTCATCCGCACTCATCTTTAATCCCTCCCGTAACATCCGAATGCCAAATATAGCAAACAATGCGGTGGACACATAATAGGTGTACACTCGAGGGATGACGGTGGTGGCATAGCCAAACAAAACTGAAGATCAGAAAAAAATAGTTTCTTGTTCAAACATAACGAGAGAAGATTGTGAATAGCAGTAATTAAGCAAATAATAAAAATGTGTATTTTATCTTATTACATGTAATTAAGTAGTGGTTCCCTTTTTCTCACGAGTGCGCCATTTATCGTAAGCACTGCTATTTTCTTTTGTTTGTTTATGTATGATACAGAGTGCTGGGCGGCACCGAGGCTACCAGGTTTATCACATATATAACATCATATGGTGGTAGTGATTTGT
>JABWIB010002571.1:3822-14637 GCA_016617825.1 Platyplectrum ornatum | reverse complement strand
TAGGGGAGGGTTGGGGGTCTTCCTCTGTCATACAGTATAGGTATAGTTACTCAGGTAGGGGAGGGTTGGGGGTCTTCCTCTGTCATACAGTATAGTTATAGTTACCCGGGTAGAGGGGAGCACCGGGGGGTCTTACCTCTGCACGGGGCACAAGGTCCGGTCGCTGTGGCAGCGGGGGCTCCCTGTTACGATGAGTCCCGTCATCCTCCGGTATGGCCCGCACCAGGCCCGGGAGCTGCAGCGCACAGAGGAGAACCAGCAGCGGGGCCAGGGACAGGCAGAGGGCCGGCTGGCGGCGTCCCCTCGGTGGGGATCTCATGGAGCCGGTACTTGCGGGGAGGGCGATGTAAATGCTGCAGGTGGCGGGGGTCAATGCTGCCTGTCCCACTCCCCGTCCAACCGGTTCCCAGCGTCTCGGTAGAGCGCAGCTTACAGGGACCGCCCCTCTGCCATCGTCACCCTGACATGACGACAGCGACCTGCGCCTGGCTGATTGGTCAGACACACTGACAAGCGGCGCAGTGAGGAAGCGCTGCATACGCTGTGCGCAGGCGCTCTCGCTGCTAGAGATGAAATGATTTCTGAATGGCCGCCATTTTTCTGGCTATCCAAATCTCGTCTGGCGCATGGCATAGACTCCTAATAACCGGCTCACTATAAGGAC
The DNA here is from genome assembly GCA_016617825.1 of Platyplectrum ornatum. Classification (NCBI taxonomy): domain Eukaryota; kingdom Metazoa; phylum Chordata; class Amphibia; order Anura; family Limnodynastidae; genus Platyplectrum; species Platyplectrum ornatum. The sequence goes on along the minus strand of JABWIB010002571.1, from coordinate 13,973 downwards.
ACAGAAATAGAGTACGTGTTCCACTTGCGAAATAATCTACGCACGTCTAAGCACACGTGACCTAGTGTGCGACAGTGGGGAGATTGCGCATGTGCAGTTCTCTTGCAGAAAATACAGAAATCCCCACATTTGATACCCTGCAGATTAGGCTTCTAGACATTATTGAACTAGTTTACTGTAAAATGGCTGATACTGTAGGGAAGGCCTGGTGTTACCACACCAACTCCCATCCATATAGTATTAAAGACACACACATATATATATATATATATATATATATATATATTTATTTAATAACACCTAGAGCTACCTTACTAAACTGCGGGAAAAGTGAAGATGTTGTCCAATCAGATTGTGGCTGACATTCTGTAGTATGTAATAGGAAACAGAGCTAGAGTCTTTGTAGTGCCAGTAATCACAGAACATTTGTAGAATCTGAACATGATATTTTGAATATGTCTCTTCAATAAACCTTTGTGTAATAAGTGTGTTATGATTATTATTTGTGGTTTAGTTTGCAGCACACTGGTGCATACCTCCCAACATTTATGGTGCAGAGATCATGACAAACAAGTCTTGCCCCCAGCTCCGTCCAAAACTCTGCACCCGACTCTGCACCAGCCCCACTTCTTTTGCCCGATGGTCGGGGCAAAATGTAACGTTTAATTAAAAAAAAAAAACCCACAAAACCTCTCAATGTGTACACATAGAGCAGGCAGATGGGACAGTCACCCAAAACCAGGATTGTCCCACTGAAATTGGGACACATGGGAGGTATGTTGGTGGTGATGGCCACTACAAAGAAGTTATGATAGGCAGCCCTTACTTTAAGATTTACACATGTAATATTGGGATGGTGCAGAGAATACTGGACCAGCTTGATAATGTGACACCAATGCTCACTGTAGGATCCGATTAAAAGTACAAGATCCAGACTTTACATACTATTGACTTACAAGTGGGCAAATCTATGTTAAATTGCCGGGGAATTAAATGTCATTAGTTGCAATCAGTATTCGAGTTGAGAGATGATGTTTTCTATCCCAAGTCTAATAACAGCTGGCCATACACTATAAGATAAATTGTTCCATATATATATATATATATATATATATGATTTTTTTTTTTATTTTTTTTTTTTTTTTACACACACATATACCCCGTTCAGATTGCCAAAGAACGGCGTAGTTTTCAGAGCCGTTTCAAGACAATCTGAACGATGCCTTTTGAAAACGGCGCCTTAGGATTTTCGCCGGCTCGCCACCTTTCTTAAGGCAAGCCGAACGCGCTGAAGCCGGCATGCCGGGAGAGGGGAGGCGATTGGCCTAAAAAGACATGTGATCATTACGATCACAGTCTTTTTAGGTTCCCTCCCCTTCTCGCAGGACGCCGGCTTCACTGTGAAGCCGGCGTTTCTTGTAATACTTTTAGCTGGAGGTGGGGAATAATGTGAACTTGTGTGGTATGTGGAGCGACATGGAGCGCAAGTAGAGAAGGTCGGCCAGTTGAAGAGAAGAATAGGAATTGCAGGAGTATTTACAAGGGGAGGTGGAGGGAGAATGCCTGCATCGTGAGGGAAGGAAGGGGGGGCTCTCTGCTCTGTGAGTGACTGAGGGAAAGGCGAATCACAGCCCTCTGCAGCATCATGCGGGAAAGGGAGAGGTCATAACAGGGACATAACAGGGCCTGGGACCATCCAAGCCCGCCTTGCATTCCTAGTGGTAGGTGTCTTGACGCTGGGCAGGTGAGCTTAACCCAATAAAGCTATATTGTGAACTAAATCTCCTCTATATGTATGTGCTGACACATAGTGATACATATTGTTTAGATTGGACTTTTTCTGTTCCAGATATAGATGGTTTTGTCTCTACATATTATATGTACATGATTATTCAATAAAATTACTTGGCTCCTACCAGGGCAGAAAACTATAAACAGTAAAACAGTTGTATGCCTGACTAGGAAATCATAGAAACTTCATTAAGTACAATAGGGCCTAAATTCACTAAACAGCAGGTTTGGAAAAGTGGGAACATTGCTCATAGCAACTAATTAGAGTCAAGCTGTCAGTTTAAATTTACGTACTGGAGAATGTGACCACAAATCTGGTTGCTATGGGCAACACCCCCACTTTTCGACTCCCGCAACTTAGTAAATTTAGGCCTAGTTCTTGCTTTGCTAGTATTAACGTGCATGGGCATTTTTGAGTAACCAGAAAACATTGTGCTCATCCTAATAACAGATCTGAAGAAAACCTAAACCTTCTTTATAAACCTGTTTTATTAATGTATTTATTGGTAACCTCGTATATATAAAGTACATAATACCGTATTTCATTGATAAAAAAAAAAAGGGAATGAGAAGACATATTACACAGAATGTAAAATGACTAGAAAAGTCACGCACACGTGAAAAATGAAACATTCAGATTTAATACAAAAAAAAAATGCATCAAGTATATAAATTTGTGGCATACAATTATTAGAAGATCCATACTTACATATAACTTGAAATGTATACATGTAGGCAGATATCAGGAAAGGCATACAGGTGAAACAAAATGTGAACAAACCCTAAAAGGGCCATTATTTCTGTTTCTTTTCAAAGTTTTTGTTGCACATTAGACAAGAAGAAAGCAGCCCAAACTGGTAACTATATTGATATGTGTATAAAAGGACAACGTCCCATAGCATTTGTTTCTGAAATCCTGAATATCTGAACATAATATCTTGAGGTGAGGGGAGAATAAGACAAATTACTTTACACTTAGAGGCCGATTCAATCCCGCGCAAAGATGGGAAAATGTGCGATGTGTGCTTTTTCCCATCTCTTACGGTACAGAAAGATCACGTTTTTTAATACGTGGCTCAATGAGCGCGAGCCAAAAAAACCTGAGTTTTTCTCCCTTACGCAAACAGCGATGCCGAATTGAATCTGGCCCTAAATATGGGCACTTTAAAGACTAGCAGCACAGATCCAAAATTTCGTACAGAGAGCCTTATCTGTCGGGAAGAGCAGGTGTGTGTAGTCACAGTATGCATAGTGTGACGTTATAGGTGTCATTTTAAGGGAATAAGGTTGTGATAAAGCTTAGGATTCTTGCACACACAGGACACCACAAACCCAGAATTTATGGTAGTTTGAATCCTATATGATGTCTCCAACTATAATGGCTATGGGCATTTTATAGTGACTACCCAATGTCTAACATTCTGGGTATTTCCCTATTGCCCTGCATTTATCAGAACACACTCAATACATTCTAATGAATAATTTGATTGACCTTACTGAGGGGTGTTAAAGCTGTGTGCAAGATACAGCTTAAAGAATGTCAGCTCAAATGTGATGGGTTGCTATGGGCAACATCTCCACAATTTCATTCCTGCAGCTTAGTAAATATAGGCCTAAGTATATTCTACTCTAGCTGCTGTTCTTTTAAAGAGCACGTGTATGGGCAGTCCTAAACTTAGTACACACTGCAAAATGCTGTCCAAACATACTACCAATGATTTAAAGACCAAGGACCAGATAATGGGGAGGCCTGTGCATTAGAGTGTCACTCACTCTCTTTTTACCATGACATCACTGATCTTGCATATAAGGGGCTCCCAAAAATCCAATAAAATAATGCATTGCCGTTTTCCAATGTTTGTGTCAGCATTTCCATGTACAGTGTGGTTAATGCATGCCAACAATCATGCCAATCAGCTGCCATGCCAATGTGCACATTTATAGGCTATAAGAAGCCTTTAGAACACATATGGTATTAGCGCTTTCCTGTGAGTAGGGTAATTATCAAACTTGTCATGATAAAACTCATGACATAATATAGCAGCTAATGACTGATTAAACAAAACAAATAAAACCACAAGGAACCACGTTGTATGTGTTAAACCAAACAGAAGGGCTATAGCTATATAAATCAGTAGCTCCGCAAAATAGTGTGGACAGGATACACTCTCAAACCAGTCTCCAGTCGGCATAACATGGTTCATAGTTACAATTTTACCTGAAACATAAAGGAAATATAATGTAAGTAATAGGCAATATAATAATATATATAGTAATTATAAAACACAGAATGAAATAAAATGTAAGTAATAGGCAATATTTATAAGTAAATATTAACTTATTGTGAACACAATAAAATATAGAAGGAATGCTTGTTTTTTGCTCAGTGTTAATATTTTTATATTCAGCACGGCTTTTTGCAAACAATGTGACATAAAGTATCCACCAGGGTCTAAAGCTTCTAATACCAGGTTAAACCAGGTTTTTTTTCAGTGGTAATGGGTCCCAAGAACAAAAACCCAGGTCAAGTGACCCAGGTTTTTTCTGGGACCAATGTAAGGTTTGTACTGGGATTTTACCAGGGTCACTGCAGTGAAAAAAAAAATGGAAAAAACCCAGGTTCACACTGCAGTAGAAAGGGGGTCTTTTTTTGACCTGGGAAAATTGCAGGGTAAAAATTGAACTTGGGTTTTTGGTGGAAAAGAGGTATAAGCAGAGAGATTACAGGGAGGTTGAAAAGTGGGAATATTGCCCATAGCAACCAATCAGATTTGAGCTCACATTCTCCAGAATGTAAAATGAAACAGAGCTTGAATCTGATTTGTTATTATGGGCAACACCCCCACTTTCCAATCTCCCTGCTTAGTAAATTTAGGCCCTGGTATAAGTAAAGGGGACACAGTGAAACATTTCTATAATTCTACAGCTGTAAACTATTTACTTACCCGATTTATTTTTTCTCAGACCAGCAAGTATAGCGTTACACCTGTGCTGATGTAATGCAGCCCAAGAGTACAGCAGCACTGCGATAATGTGATACCACCGAACCTGCGACAGAAGCACTGAAACAGCTACTGAGGGAAAAAACACAAATTATTCATTTTTATTTGAAATACGGAAATAACAAAATAATTAACTACACAGAAGAAAGAGACCATTACAAGAGAGAGTATTTTAAGTAACAGACATTTGTCGAATTAGATTAAAGGCAGTTTATATATCTAATAATAGGGAGATCACCAGTAGTGAAAAACTAACAGCACCTATAAAAATTTAGTATTACACACATTTAGAGTTTATAATAAACTTTAGAGTTAATAATACAGTTATGTTTGAGATGTCTATGGTGAATAAGCTTTAGATCTAATAAATGCTGGTATTAGACTGACCAGAATATATAGTTGATGCAGCCAATAACAACACAAATTACTAACATTTGTCACATTTGTTTTAAACTCATTGGGGTATAATTACTAAGCCGCGAGTTTGCAGTGAGATTGGAAAGTGGAGATGTTGCCCATGGCAACCAATCAGATTCGAGTTCACATTCTCCAGTGTGTAAAATGAAACTGAGAGCTTGAATCTGATTGGTTGCCATGGGCAACATCTCCACTTTCCAATCTCACTGCAAACGCGCGGCTTAGTACATATACCCCATTATGTTTGATTACACAAAAAAATACAACAATAGTACAGATTGTATGTGTGTGACCACAAATCAAAATAGGCAGAAATGCCACAATAATTCAATAATAGTGGAAACATCTAAACATCTAAAAAGGAATCAAAGTGAATACATTGCAACATATTTGGTTACATGGGTCTGGTTTTTCTTCTACAGTCTGAAATATGAGAAATATATTTCTGCCTTCTACTCCTGCTCCTCTTCCTTAGTCATTATTTTATTAGTGGTTAGTGTTGAAGGTCTTCATATTTCAGATTAAGCTTTATTACAATGTGAATTGTAATTGCCACTCCTCATTAAACACTGGCCACCAAATTAGAAAATCCAATAGAAGAGAATTGCATCTGAGAACCTGCAGATCAGGATCATGTTTCTAGGCAATGTCTAATATCAGTCAGACCAGTGGTTAAAAAATAAGAGAAAATATTTAGAGGAAAGGTGACAGTCAGGTGCACAACAAGGAACATGCAGTGTCCATGAGCCAAGCCTGGAGGAAGATTTAGGGGCTGATCCAGAGTTGCCCTTAAACCATGTTACAATGTGAGGGGAGCATGTGAATTTTAATTCTGTCGAATGCAGAAAAAACCTGATCAGACCAGGCCCTAGGGCATATAGGGTATAAAGATCTCACAAACTGCCAAGCTTTATGTAAATCTGTAAATGAAAGCTAAACTAGGAAATGTCACTTTTCAACATTAGTTCTGTTACCACCGTTTACAGTCCCCTGCAGTTCAGTGTTTGGTCTTGCCCTTACTCCCAAACTCTGGATCAGCTCCTAAGACATTATAGTCAAAGGCCATTAAGAGGAATTAATATTAATTAAATTAATAAATAGTCAAATACACGTTTGGTCCCAAGCATTTTTTCCTTTTATGATGCAATCAATAGCAGGTTACATTCATGTATTTAGTACTTTTTTGTTTTATTTTGTAGAAATTGTGGTTAACTCACAACACTTACCCTTATGTTCCAACTGAGCATGATCAAGTAAAGTTATCCCAATGATGAAGTAGTAGCCAAGGCCAAGACAATACTGAGCAAGGTTAATGACCCCATTGGAGTAGACACTCACGTAAAGACACTCCGCTAATCTTCTGAGACTGTGCACCCATATGAGGATGAGAGCCAGAAGAGTGGCCAACTCTCCACCTGCACTCACAAGGAGAAAAAGAGAATCATGACACAATTCAGGAACAATGGATGAACCCTAAGAAGCTGAAATATATTCTTTGGAGAATTGGAAATTCTGCCTATCCAATCACAATCATCTATTATTATTATTGTTAATAATAATGCTTATTTATTATGCACCACAAAGGGGGCGATTCAATACTGTGCGAAGATAGGACAAAGCTGGTTGTGCATTTTTCCCATCTATTACGGCACAGCACAGCTCATGTCTTTTTATACGCGTCTCTATGAGCATGAGCTAAAAAGATGCACATTTTCTGCATTTCTCCACGCTGTTTGTGTAAGGGAGAAAATACAGTGCGAAGCGGCATTGAATCGGACACAAAGGGGCCGATTCAATCCCGTGCGAAGACGGGAAAAAGCGCGAAGTGCGCTTTTTCCCGTCTATTACGGGACTGAAAACTCGCGTTCTTTTGTACGCACCTCTATGAGGTGCGAACGAAAAAACGCGAGATTTTCTGCCTTACGCAAATAGCGTAAGGCAAAAATCTCCACGCGAAGGGGGATTGAATCGGCCCCAAAGGGGCCAGTTCAATCCCGCGTGAAGACGGGAAAAAACGCGAAGTGCGCTTTCTCCCGTCTATTACGGGACTGAAACATCATGTTTTTTTGTACGCACCTCTATGAGGTGCGAACGAAAAAACGCGAGATTTCCTGCCTTACGCAAATAGCGTAAGGCAGAAATCTTCGCTCGAAGGGGGATTGAATCGGCCCCATAGAGTCAGCAGCTCCGTACAACACTGGGTGTAAGCAAGCTTACATTCTAAAGGAGATTTGATACATAGTGGCAATTGCACATACACTAGCGATAATTTATACCCCGTTCACAATCAGGGCTATTACCGGGGCAGTTCAGTAAACCGGCCCGGGATGATTGAAGTGCCCGCTCAGTGTGAACAGGCACAGGATAACTACCTGGCCAGCGCTGCCCGGCTCTACTATACTTGATCATTGTGCTTCTGGGGATACAGCACCCGTTAGTACCCACAATGTTGTTTACGTTGGGGAATACTGGCAAAAATGATGGTTACCAGATAAACTGTATATACCCTGACACATCAATTCCAAGACATGCATGGAGGCACATTTTTAAATGCGTTAAATATTACACAATATAATACACAATAATACACTCTCACCTAATATTCTGTGCTGAGGGTCCTTGTTGAAAAAGTGAAGTAATGACTGAATCCATTGTGGTGTGTGACCACCTAACAACACTGACCACAGTACAGCCCCCAGCAGCGCTCCATTCCACAACACTGACACCAAATAGAAGTGACAGAACCACCTGGGAAGAACAGAATAGACATTATAGACATTTACTGACCCTGTTTTTTTACTTCAATACTGAACTATTCATATACTGTCTGATATAACGCTGTATTTGTACATGTATGTGCAGACCCTCCAACATGACCCATTCCAGCAGGTACATAACACTCCGCTCCTGGGCTTTCAGCTGTCACTCACCTGGTTATAAAGAACTAACTGGTGTCTGAGTAATGTAACAATGGTGGTTACCATAGTAACTGATTGCTGGAAGTTCCAGAACAGAGTATTCTGTACATGGTGGAATGGGTCATGTTGGAGGGTCTGGTATGTGACCCCCCTCATATTCTCTGCACAATATTATATGGGAAAAATGCATTTATTCATTTAAAAGAATAGTATTGGACAATAAGGTGCTTTATTTGTGTGTGTCATCGGGGGAGTTATAAGCAACTTATTATTGAAGTTTGTAGCAGGAAAAACGAAACTTAAATGACTGTAAGTTTACGTAAACTACGTAAGTCTACGTAAGCCTGTGTGTGACTACTGGTCCGCTGTAGTACACCCACTTTCACCATAGACCGGCATGGTTGCTATGGAGATTAGACCAGACAGCTGATGTACACATTATCTGGGCAAGTCTCTACCTTTTCGGCAGGTCAAAGTAGCGCAGCCATTCCGGACGTCCAGCCTTGGTCTTCCCATAGCGGATGAGATCCTGGAAGACGCCGCCCAGGACCGAGTGTCTGCGGCTCCAGTTCCCCAGCAAATGCAGGAACAAGGCCGCCAGGAACAGCACGTCCAGGAGAAGCCAGAACGCCGCAATTACGCTCAGACCCGGGAGTAGAAGCATGGCCGCCCCTCGGAGTATTTCATCACAGCGCCCGCCTCCTGCACACTTCCGCCCAGCATGNTACTACATGCCTGTAACTGAGACACTGCTGTGTATATGTCATGTTACTACATGCATGAAGCTGAGACACTGCTGTGTATATGTAATGATCATACACTACTACACCATGTCATATACATATACACACAGGGCCGGTGCTAGGTCTGGGGGCGCCCTAGGCTGACCTAGCACCGCGCCCCCCGTGACGTCATGACGCACGGCGTGACGTCACCACGCCATGTATCGGCACGACGTGTTGACGTCACACCACTTGAAAACTACCGAGGGGGGCGGCAGGGTGACCGCTGGCCGGCCGCCCTCCCGGTTTTTACTCTTTTTTTTTTTGGAATTTTTTTTTATTCCCTCTGCCACCCGCCCGGCCGCCCGCCCTCTCTGTCGGACGCCCTAGGTGAACACCTAAGTTCGCCTAATGGACGCACCGGCCCTGTATACACACCCTGCCCAGTACATACACCCCTACACCATGTCACATATATATGATCCCCCTCTCCTGAGCTATTGGATCTGTCTGGTTAATATGTCCCTGAGGCATGAATGCTTCGTTTACACCAGGGGTCCTCAAACAATGGCCCGTGGGCCACATGCGGCCCGCTGAGGACATTTATGTGGCCCGCCGGGGGTTTATGCCGCCACTGCCTGAGAAACAGTATAGGGGATAAGTGAACACATTCATTTATACATATATTCACATACATACATACATACACTCCGGCACATACACAGTGTTTGAGCACTGTGTTTCTACTATAGTCCGGCCCTCCAATTGTCTGAGGAACAGTGAACTGGCCCCCTGTTTAAAAAGTTTGAGGACCCCTGGTCTATAGGATATACACTGCAACCACAGCCAGGTCCTATACCCCTGATAGGGAGAAACCAATAACATCATGGGGGTGTGGGGCTTTGGGCATGATTAATGTAAATCTCATTCGAAGCCCTGCCCCTGTAATGGTAAAACTATTCATGTACTATGGGTGGGAGGAGCTTGACATCATCAATCCCCGCCCATTCCTCATTACAATCAGGGCTGGAGGCAGGGATTTTATTTTTTAATTCCGGGAGAATATAGAAGTCTCCGGGGGATTCCAGGAGAGTCAACAACCCTGCAGATATTACACTGGAATGTTATCACCAGTGTTACCTGTGTTACTATAACAAACACCATTCTCACATACACACAAATCACTGACACTAACACCACAACATAAGTTTAGATTGAACTTTTATTTTAAAAAATTAATTGTGTAATTGTAATGTAATTAATGTTATCTCCACCTGACTTAATAAATAATTACTAATAAT
>JABWIB010002570.1:43040-54018 GCA_016617825.1 Platyplectrum ornatum | reverse complement strand
TTTTTAATTAATTCCCCTTAAACTGGTGTCAGTGTCATTTATTTATGTCTTCTTTATTATATGTGTACTGCGTGGGTCATCAATCATGGGGGGTTTAACGAATATAAGAAATGATAGGTGAATTGCAGGAGGTTGAGAAGGGGTCACACAGAAATAACAATACGAACCTCTTTGATAGTTGTCTCAGGTACAGTGTCTGGACCAATCTCTTTGTTTACATAGAGCAAAGCATATAGGTAACCGGCTCGACCATACAGCAACTCATCTGGTAATTCAGAGTCTGTACTGACCACCCCTCTATGTAACTGCAGCAACCTAAACAGTAACAAGAAGAGGTCAATGACTGCAAATGTGCCAACATACTGCAAGATAACAAGTACAGTATCAAAGTGGAACCATACCTTTATTGTGATAATATATTATGGCTGAAAATAGGAGAACATGGTAAAGCTTATTTAAAGGAAACCAATGATAAAAAGTATATAATGGAAATGTCAAAAACATTGCACTTCCTTTATAGAAATTCTCATAAACATTGCAGAGTTGGTAGTTGCGGGGTACAACTTGTATCTGGTCATAATACAGAGATAATGTAGCACTGTGTTTCCCCGATAATAAGACACAGTCTTTTTTGTTACTACAAAAAACATGATAAGGATTATTTTCGGGGTAGGGCTTATTTTATTAAACAATGACATGAATTTCAATGAACAGAGTCCAATAATGGCCCCCATACCTTCCAGCAGCCTGTGGGGAGAGCACTGCTGCAGCCTGAGCCACACACTGACACATTATCAGTTAGCAGGGGTCCCGTACACCCTGCACTGTAACAGCACCAGCCGGCAAACACATAACATGAAGTGTTCTGGCTTCCTGAACATGTGACCTGAGTGTAACGCAGGCAGTAGTAAGTTTGTGTTAGATAGGGCTGTAATCAGTGATTTAGTTAGGGCTTATTTTCAGGGCAGGGCTTATTTTAGACAGCTTAAAGGAATCTAGATCCTATTATAGGGGTAGGTCATATTATCAGGGAAACACAGTAGTCATGCACCATTAATGTATATTTAAAACAATCAATCTGATTGGCTGTTTCATATGTCTCAGCATGACCTGGTGGGAGACACTAGCAGTGGTGCGTGAAGTAAAATGCAGCACACGACCATTTGATCTTATGGGGTCCACAATTTAAAATCGTATCGTACCTTAAAATCGTACTGTGTATGTGCGCCTACGGTCGCAGGACGTGATGTACAGTGATGTAATCAATATAAGCGTGAACGATTTTTATGAGGACAAATCGGTGAGTGGTCTCTTCTTGATTGGCTGTACATACAATTATCGTAATGACTATGGTCAAGTTTAACAAACTATAATTGCATCAGCACTGAAGCTCGTGCTCGTACGGATGCAGTAAATCCTGTTTTTGTTTGAATAACATTATAGAATCAGAGGATCAACTAATATGCTGCATGTTTTATTGTCTTGTTGCTCTCTATTTCAGGCCTCCTCTATAACAATTAGCAAGTGTAAAGGTTATAGAGGAGACTATGGTGTAAATTTACTATGCAGGGAGATTGCAAGGAGATTGAAAAGAGGGGACGTTTCCCATAGCAAACAAATTAAATTCAAGCTCTCAGTTTAATTTTACATGCAGGAGAGTGTCAGTTCGAATCTGATTGGTTGCTAAGGGCAACATCCGCACTTTTCAATCTCCCTACCTAGTAAATCTAAGCCTATGTTCCTTTACTAGGAGCCATTACAATCACCCCACCCACCCAAATGTAGTGCAGTCACATTTGTAGCAATGTGTAGACATTTCTATCTTTTTCTCTGGGTGCTTTACCTACAGTCTGCATTGTTCAGCACCAGTAGACAGATCCTGCCAGCAAGTATTTTACTGCCAGATTCTGAAATCCTTCCTCCCTCTGGGACGCTGTCATCATTTAAACAAAAAAGTCCATCATTCTCCTCCCTTCTCCATTAGCTGCAGTACTACTGCTTAAATGTATGAGCTGCGTTGTGCCAGATGATTTACCTTAATGTAGCAAAGATATCGCATTAAGCTTACAAACAGGATCTTCATCAAATGAACCACATTTCAATTAATGAGCAGCACAGGGGAAATTCTTAAACAAAGTATAATTAGCATAATCAACAAAATGTTAGATGAATGATCAAAATGGCTGATTCAGAGCTGCATGTACACCTTTTTTAGGGTAAAACAGGTGCCTGTGCAAAACCATGTTGCAATGTGAGGGGTGCAAATGACATTTTATAATACTTCTGCACATAAAGCTCACAAGCTGTAAAGGTTTATGAGTAATCTGTCAATTAGAGTTGAGCTTGGAAACAAACTCTAAATCTGTTGTCACAATTTAAATTTGCCTCCCCTAAGAGTTCAACACAGGGTTGTCCAGGTCTTCAATTGCACCTGCTTTGCCCTTGTTACCAGATCAGCCCCTATGAACACCAGAGCAGGGTAAGTACTCACACACACTGACTGGACAGTGTAAAATATTGCCTTACTTTGTAATGCAATCAGTGGATTCAGCCTGGTTTTGCAGCTTGTGATGCACTACAGCACCAACAGCGAGAGGCCCAGCATCACCACAAAGGAAGGTGACTCTTCTCCCATTGAGATTGCGCAGTATTCTCTTCGCATAGTCCAGAGAGCGCTGTAAGTGAGCCTGTTCCTGAGTTACACGATACAGCTGCAGGTACAGCAGAGCTATGCCTTCAAAATACAACGTTCATTTACTGCCACTGTGTCATAAAGTACTCAAAATAACATGTACTGGTTCACAGATGTACACACTAGGGGGTATATTTACTAAGCCGCGAGTTTGCAGTGAGATTGCAAAGTGGAGATGTTGCCCATGGCAACCAATCAGATTCAAGCTCTCAGTTTTATTTTACACACTGGAGAATGTGAACTCGAATCTGATTGGTTTCCATGGGCAACGTCTACACTTTCCAATCTCACTGCAAACTCGCGGCTTAGTAAATATACCCCTAGATGAATCAGCATCTTATGTAATGTTATTACATTCTGTAACAAACTATTAACCAACAGATTTATTTGTATCTCAACATTTTAGCAATTCCATATTATTCATGTATATATATCTATATACACACACTATCTATACGGGTCACTTTACAACTCTGTGAGTTCCAAAATCAAACCGATTGTATATCAAGCTTTATAATCTCACCGCTTCATCATCTGAAACTTTCACACATATATCGACCACAATTTACAATCTATACATAGTATGAATAACAATGTAATGTAGTCTAAGATATTGACTCTCTTAATTGTCTAAATTATGTCTGACAGGAACCTCGTTTCAAAGTCATTCACTATCATGTATGTGAAAGTCCTTTGATATAAATGCATATAGAACAGTCTACTCTAACTTAGGGTGAGATTCAGATTTACACTCTCATGACTAAAGCTGGCCATACACTATAAGAAAAATCGTCCAATCCAAAAATTCTGAAATTATACTTTTAAAGAAAAAAATGTTACAGGGAAACAGCCATACACAGTTCAGTAATCGTTTAGAAAAGGGTTAAAAATAGTAATGCCCACGATTGGTCATAATGACATTAATCGGGCAGGATGATCGGAAGTGCCCACACACTGTTTGATATTGCAGCGATCAAACGATTTTAGATTGTACAGGCCAAAAGATCAATGGAAAGTCGCATGAAGCCTTGTGTTGAGCGATTTTTGCTGATCAGTGGCACACACTATAATGATTTATTCTACAATTTAGAAAAATTGTTACAATCGAAAGATTTTTCAAGAGTGGGTAAAACCATGATGAATTGCAGGGGAGGTAAAATGAATGTTAGTGTATGCATGCAGGGAGAATACTTTATTGTTGCATGTTGCACACAGATACTGACCAGCGTTACTGTTACACTGTTATTAGACTTGGGCTGGAAACCTGAAAATACGGATTGCAATTAATTACATTTTCCTCCCCTGCAATTTAACATGGTTTTGTCCACTCTTGAAAAATCTTTCGATTGGTACAATTTATCTTATAGTGTATGGCCAACTTAAGTTGTTCAAATAGTGATATTTGTATTTACTTGCTTATCTATTTTTCAAAATACATTTATTTTTGCTATAGAAACACCATATTTAGCCATCATCTGCCTGTATTTCGAAAATGTATCTTTCTAACTGGGAAACACATCATCTAAAACACAACAGAGGACATAAATGAAGGGAAGGAAGTGGATGAAGATGGTAAAAAAAGGGGCAGATCTTAAAATAGCGGATTATAACATCTGTTGTCACAGGTCTGTGTTCTGAACTAAGGTCCCTAATTATTCTTCGTTACTCTGCAGTTACAGTATTGCTGGAGAACGTCATTCATTGTGTATCCTAGCATTGTCATTTCAGTCAGTAAATATTGTGGGATTCTGTCGGTGGCCATGATTCCCCATTGTTAGTCATACTCTGTAGATCTGTAACATTGCCAGTTTTGAGTATGATGAATTACTATGTTTACTGACTGAACAAATCAATACTAGGATACGAAGCACAAATAAGCAAAACAAAATCCAATGTGACAATATTAGTAATGATGACGGGGCAGTCACAGCATTAGTGTCTAGGTATTATGTGCTTTACACACACTGATCGGTATACCGATGACCGTTCTGACATCACATTACTTTGTATATGTTAATGCATTATGCATACATCTGCCATTCAGAACTTGTGACATTCCACATAATCGGATGAGGGGATGATGAACAGAAGGAATTGCCAATTATGAGGCTTTCTACTGCACTTTAAGAACCCAGTTTAAATAATAGTAACACTGGACCTACCCGTGTATCCTGTATAAGCGGAACAGTCATGAGGATCCGCAGTCTTCAGCCCTTCCTCCATTTGCTGAAGCAAGTCACTTATTTTCGCTTGAATGCGTCTTGAAAACCTCCCTGTAATCTACATAACAAACCACACATAAGAATAAATGAATATCCCTTCAATGAACTACATGCAAACTTCCAAAAAGTAACCATATTCAGACCTCTGGAGCGCTAGACAGAGTGGAAGGCAGAGTCCAATGTACAGTACAGGTGTTCCCCACCACAATGCCCTACACAGACTTCTGACCCGTCCCCATTTTATGTGAATAATGTTAAATATGTGACCTTGTACTAGTAACTGAGCGAGCAAGTAGAGTAGCCTTCATGTGCTCGAACAAAAGGCTGGATACAGCTAGGATGTGGTATAACAGTGTATTAAAACCAATGCAACCAGAGAGTTATTGTCACAGAGCACTTATTTACCACCACTACGCCGTCTCCTGATTACCAGACAACCTTCCAAAGGGAATATATAGGTATAGGTGCATAACATATGACCGGGTACTTTGTGTACAGGGATAAGTAGGGTCTTCTAACAAATACTGTGCAAATTGCACGACAAACAAAAGTTCCAGCCGTCCTCTTATCAGAGTGTATCATCCAAGGAAACAACCTATAAGCATTTTATTCAGTTTCGGGAGCTTCCAATAATATTTGCCATCACTGAGGTCTCAATGTCAGTGTGTAGTGACAGGAGCTGTTCAGAGCAATGATTGCCATGTATATGTCTGCACAGAGCCATCGTGTGGACATTTATGTCATTGCAGGGACTTAAGAACATTTGGTTTATGTCAGGGTACACTCAGCTTTACATTTAAGGCAATTCCCTGGAGCTTATTTACTTCAAATGTCAAATAAATACTTTTCCATGTTTTCACCTGATAACAGGACGCTTGAGTATCACCACTCCACATGACAGGATGCACAGCACTCCACATGACAGGATGCACAGCACTCCACATGATGCACAGCACTCCATATGATGCACAGCACTCCACATGACAGGATGCACAGCACTCCATATGATGCACAGCACTCCATATGATGCACAGCACTCCATATGATGCACAGCACTCCACATGACAGGATGCACAGCACTCCATATGATGCACAGCACTCCACATGACAGGATGCACAGCACTACATATGATGCACAGCACTACATATGATGCACAGCACTCCACATGACAGTAAGCACAGCACTCCACATGAAGCACAGCACTCCATATGACAACAAGCACTCATACCTTCCCATCTCTGTCAAAGGGCAGGTCCAGCTCCCCCTCGTCACCGGACGCCTCCTCCTGCTGTTCTCCAGCATCAGGGGTGGTCGTTGGAGGCCGGTAATCCGTGTAAGGATTGGGAAAGGAGCGCTCCTCCATCTCTGCCTCCCCGCCGAGCTGCAGCCTCAGTCTCTTAGACATGCCCTCTCCCATCTCCCCACGGAGAGTCAGCGGGGACAAAATACCGAGCGCTTACAGCCAATTACCAGAACGCGCCGCCGGCTGCGGCTGCTGCTGCTCGTGTGCGCTGGGAGCCGGTCTCTCTGTCACACGGTGACACGGCGCCCCTCCTCCTCCTCCTCTCTGTCACTATACTCGGCGCTGTGTACCGGGGTAACAGGTGACACCATATCATGTCCAGCAAGCCGCCCTCTATGCCCCGGGCTATGCATGGATAGTAAATGCCGGGCTGCGCCTTCACTGCACAGATATCGCAGCGTTTACCCTGAGGAGACAACAAAACTCAGAAATGCCATATACAGTATACTATATATATATTGCAGATAGGCACATCACTGTAATTACACGGCAATCTGTGATGTGACAGCATAGTGAATGAATGTATGGTGACAAAGCAGAAATGCCATTCATTGCATACACTGACAGGATCCAGCAGACATTCACCATGCTGATCACACACACCCTATATCATCATTATTCCCTATAGACTACAATACACAGACCCCCAGCATTCAGTACACTGTCATACACCATGCTGATCACACACACCCTATATCATCATTATTCCCTATAGACTACAATACACAGACCCCCAGCATTCAGTACAATGTTATACACCATGCTGATCACACACAGCCCCTGACCCTGATATATCACACCCTATATCATCATTATTCCCTATACACTACAATACACAGACCCCCAGCATTCAGTACAATGTTATACACCATGCTGATCACACACAGCCCCTGACCCTGATATATCACATCCTATATCACCATTATTCCCTATACACTACAATACACAGACCCCCAGCATTCAGTACACTGTCATACACCATGCTGATCACACACACACACACACACACACACACACACACACAGCCCCTGACCCTGATATATCACATCCTATATCACCATTATTCCCTGTGTANTACAATACACAGACCCCCAGCATTCAGTACACTGTCATACACCATGCTCACCGCTCATTCTCCAATATCTGACATTACAGTATTATCCTGATATTATATCATTCATTTCCGTATCATCACACGCACACCCCAACATCATGTAATGGAATAGCCAGACAGCATGCCTCCTTCTCCCATCCGGCACTATCACACCCCCCTGGGTGTGCTATAATCCATCTCAAAAAATCATTTGAACACAAGAAATTAATCCACATAAATTCATTTTCAGAAAGTTCTGTATCTTATGAAGCATTCATCCAAAACACTGGACACAAAATACACGATATCCTAAGGATAAGATATAGGAAATGTAGTATATAATGTCAGTGACCGTATGCTGTAATACAGTCACAATCCAGACATGACTTAGAAGCATTGACATTGCCATATCTGCTAAATATTCATATGCAGGAGGAAAGAAAGNGGTAAATGCTTGTTCCGGTGATGTTCAGCCTTCATTCAGCATGGTCTCACTGGCAAATCAGCAGCAAATCCTCTGTCCTCATTCATTAATTCTCCTTCCATTGAAAAGGAAAAAAGCAAACCCTGCAGATATGTACAGTGCGACGGCTGTACTTTATCCAAATACCTTGGTCAATCAATCTGCAATCCACCCCCAGCCTCTCCCATTGTAGCGACTGTGTTACATTAGTGTTCTTTCTCAGTGATCCACAGATGAATAGAAGGGTAGGACACACTCAGGGGAGGGGGAGATGGAGGGTTCCAGCCACACACACACACACACACTGCTGAGAATTGGCAACCCCTGAGGCTATAACCACAGTGTCACATAAATGACACACTAAGCACACTCACATCTCATCAGCAGGCGCATTAACACAGATGTTGCTTTTGACCCTTATTTGCTGAATTGCTTTAATCCTTTCACCTCTTTGCATCACGGTTGGCTTGTGATCTCAGGAGTACATTAAGAGAATAACAATCAGCTTGTTGATGCTCCCTATATCCTGGCAGCATTGTACTGTGCTTACTGTATTGTAAAACATGACAATGACAAAGCGACGCTATACTGTATATTTGTGTTTGATGATAGCGGTTATATATTCTACAGATAGGGATTACACGCACACCAACAATGCCTATATTGCTCTCATCCTACATGCAACCCCCTGTTGCAGGAAAGGTAGAACAATATACACCTATCTGACATTATATCTTTGTGTAATGATAATGATCCACTGATCCAAATCCTTCATGTTACCATTATATGTTATATTTTATGATATACGAGACTCATAAACCTAGTTATAGTGCTTCCCAGACACTCAGTTTGGTCATTACCTTATTATTTATAATTATTATCATTACAAAGGACCAGGTCCAGACTTAATAAATGTGGATGTTTGTTAGCATAATACATCGGCTTTGCTTGAACATGTATATGCAGACATGGGGCTTGTAACATGGATATAGAACCTCAGTATCCAGACTTCTGTACTGGAAACCTTTCCATCCCCAGGGAAGGGGCTGGTGGCAAGTATACAAGGATAAAGGGGGAAGGGATTTAAATTGTTCTGGGGCTGGCTTAAGAAAAATTTAGCTGCATCCTGCTAATTCTTTGCATGTAAAGGAAGAGAATCCAGATTTGAGGTCAGGTTCAAGTCAATTGTGCGCAAATAGGGAAGTGGATTAATGGCAAACCACATTTCTGTGCTGTATCTACAATACTTCAATGCTTTCACACTGCATTGTCATGGTACATGAGAATAAATGTAGAATATTCTTAGACCTTGTCATAATAATAACTTATATAAAGGTGTATTTTAAATATTCAGTCCCATTTATTTTGATAATCACAGAGGTGCGACCAGACAGGGCACCTCAGTGCTGCTTGCCCTGAGAGGAGGGGACCTAGACCTTCTGTGGGAGAATGTCCACCTAACAGTTCAGCACCCGCTGTGCTGTTTGTGATCCGAATCCAGGAGAGATGTGCGGATAACCTGCAAGCAGTTACAGTTGATGAATGATACAGGGACGGTGCGTCCAGAGCTTGTGGGGTCCCTGGACATTATTCCTGGCAAGACTGTGTCTATGAAAGTGGTGGGAGGGGTTCACCCGCTATGCTTATGCCGGCACGTGGATATTTGGATTGGGAGCAGGCAAAGGTTGAGAGAAGTGGGCATATCGGACAATATACCTGCCAATGTGTTGTTTGGGGCAGGGCAGAATGTTTTCACAGTATGATACTAATGACAATGTTAATGCCAGCTTGCCTCATCTAACCCTGCTTTGTTACCGGGTTACCTATCTACATTTCTGGAAGATCACTGTAAAAAAGATGGCAGAGAAATTGTGCTCATCTCGCATTTGACGATCAGGTAAGTGTCTCTATATATTCCACAGTTTACACATGTACTCCATGTACCATTGAAATGATTCTGTTTATACCTCTTTTAAAAAAGATCAGATTGCAAACAGGGCACATAATTCAAGTATTGGGAAGAAAACATGAATATATTTAATACATTGGTATTAAATTCAGGGCCCCAATTCCTTTGTCATCTAGTAACAAGAGGCTTAGAAAAGAAGAGAGACCCACCACACCTATAAAACAGGCCTAGCGATTTTATAGTGTGCTACCTTACCTTCTGATAGAGGTCGGAGAGCCGGCGAGGTAGAAGGACACCCAGGTATGTGATGTGTGACGTAGACCAGGAAAAGGGGAATGCAGACTGAAGGGGAGGGAGCTGAGTGGCAGGGATGGAGATGTCCAGGGCCGAGGATTTGGAGTAATTGATTTTAAAGTTAGACAGACCGCTAAACTTCTCGAATTCTGACATTAAATTAGGCAGGGATATTAGGGGATTCGTCACGAAAGCCAGGAGGGTTTCATCAGTGAAGAGAGCCAACTTATGTTCGGCCTGCCCTGCCCACACCCCATGGATATTAGGATTTTGCCGGATTGAGCGAGCGAGAGCCTCAATGCACAGTACAAAGATCAGGGGGGATAGGGGGCAACCCTGCCTGGTCCCGTTTCCAATCTGAAAAGGTCGGGATAGGGAGCCGTTGACCCGGATACGGGCCAACGGTTTGTCGTATATGGCCATGATCCACTGCGAACCGGCCTAAACTCGGACGCCAGCCAGGAAGGTCCAGTCCACCCGGTCAAACGCCTTCTCATCATCGGCGGTTAGGAGCAGACCGGGGTGGAGGAGCTCTCCAGGCAGTACACAAGGTCGATAGCTTTGACAGTGTTGTCCCGGGCTTCCCTCCCCAACACAAAACCCGCCTGATCGCAGTGGACCAATGTGGGGAGGAGGGGCTTCAGGCAGTTCGCGATCAGCTTGGCGAAGAGTTTGGTATCGACATTGAGTAATAATGTCACGGGCAGTGAGGAAACTGAATCCGAGTCGTGGGACGTGGAATCGGCTGCCCTCTGGTACACCAAACGAGCCGGCTGGATGATGGCTTTACTCATAGATGTTATGTAGTAGAAGGAGCATGCAGATTGGGGTGCAGCAAACAGTAGGTTACCGCTGGGTAAATAACCCAGATCCCAGAGAAGAGCAAGTAGGGAAAGCAACACAGCAGAGGCAAGCTGCAGCAACTGGAAGCCAGGAAGTACTTCAGTGTGGAATCTCAGGAAACACAGCAGGCAGCTAGGAAAAGGCAGGACATGAATCCA
>JABWIB010002570.1:6283-37820 GCA_016617825.1 Platyplectrum ornatum | reverse complement strand
GTGCCCAAAACCAAGATGGCTGCTGTAGCACTTCCTGTTTCAAAACGGACCTTTGCTGCTTACAGAGGTACTAGAGACTCTACCAGTCACCNTTGCCAGCCTCNAACAACCCAAACCACCCCCAGAGGGACCCCGCCAGAGCGCCCGAGCAGGTAAATCTGAGCACTGGAGTACTCCAGCAGACCGGAGCGTGACAAATAAGATGGGCCTATAACTCAGGCAGAGAGCGGGGTCTTTGCCGTCCTTGGGGTTTATGGTGATATGGGCTTCCAGGGACTGTCGAGGAAAAGGGCAAGAGTAAGAGATCCCATTGAACGCCCAGAGTAGAAGTGGCAAGAGCTTGGAGCCAAACGTCGTATAATAGGGAAGGGTAAAGCCATCAGGCCAGGACTTTTCCCCTTAGAAGATGCCTTAATGGCAGCCTCCAGCTCACTAAGGGTAAAGGGTGCTTCCAGGGCGGCACTATCCGTCTCTGTAAGGGTAGGGTAGTTACAGTCCCTTAAATAGTCCAATATCGCCACCCGCCGTCTCGCCTGTTCCGACAGGGGTTGGGGGTCTCTGAGGTTATAAAGGGCAGATTAATAGGAATGGAAGGCGTCAGCAATGGGCGAGTCAGAGTGGCACCACCGTCCCTCCCGATCCCTGATCTTACTGATGTAGGCAGCTGCGCGCTGAGCACGGAGGGCTCTGGCCAGGAGCTTGCCGGGCCTACCGCCCCACAGGTAGTACTTGTGGCGGCATTTCTTAAAGGCGTATTTGGTTTTGGAGTTGAGCAGGCTAACTAATTCCCTCCTGGCTTCCGTGAGACTCTGAAAGACCGTCTGGTCTAGGGAGGATTTATGGTGTTTTTCAAGGTCTCTAATGCGGCTGAGAAGGGCGTCCCGTTTGGCCAAAGATTGTTTTTTCATAAGAGAGCCCAGTTGCATGAGTTTCCCCCTGACTACACATTTGTGTCGTGTCGTTGTAGGCGATATAATCTGAAATTGTGGCCTCAATTTGGGCCTTGCAGTCCGCGTCCTGCAGTAGGGTCTCGTTGAGTCTCCAGGAGGGGGCCGGGACCTGAGAGTGGGGGATAGTGAGCGAGAGATAGATGGGGGCATGGTCTGACCAGGTCATGGGGCCAATGCTGGCGTCCGTCAGGAGGTATAAGTGTCTGTGGGAGAGGAAGAGATAGTCGAGTCAGGTGTAAGAGGAGTGAGGGTGCGAATACAATGTGTAGTCCCGGTCTGATAGTCATGGAGAATACGCCTTACCCGTTGGTGAATGCGTCGAGGGAACCGCGGCGCCCCGGTAGAGGCAACCAAGGTAGGATCGAGCACCCAGTTGAGGTCCCCCCCCCCACGACGGTAATCCCTTCTAGATGGGGTTCCATGCGCTCCCGAGAATCTGAAAGGAAGGTAGAGTGGTGGTTAGTCGGAGAGTACAAATTAAGAAAGGAGAAGGGATGGCGGGCTATCTTGCAAGTAACCAGGAGACCCCAGCCATCCCCGAAGGAGTGGGAGACCATGTCCGTGACTGGTAATCGTTTGGAGAAAAGGATTGCTACTCCCTTGGACTTACTGATTAAAATATCAATAAACATCACATATAATGCCGGAGATAAATGTAGACAACTTCCGCGTCCTGAGGCCCACTGGGGCACAGCCAAGGACGGAGCAGGGCACACAAACCCTGACATTAAGCGAGAAGAACATGTAGGGTTAGGCGTTGGCGGGAACGCCCACAGGTACAGTAAGCAATAAAGGGAAACAGTACAGGTGTACTGGCTAACAGTTGCTATTGGCTAAAGGAAGAAACAAATGTTAAACCCATCTAAATCAATCCAAACAATGGTGGCATAGCAAACTGAGCCACAGAGGGCTGCGGCCCAGTATCAAGGCAGCACCCAGTAGCGAGGGGGGGTGAAGGGAACCCTGTGTTGCGCCGCCACCCACCCCCGGGGCAGGGGGCTCCACCCGAGACTAGTAGGGCACTCAGACAGGTCGGAAATGGAAGAGAGAATAACTGCAGAACTTCAGTGCTGGGAAAGCAGTTTCAGGGGACATCGCCACCTGGAGGTTTGGCAGGGTTAGTGCNGATGACGGGCGGAGCCTCTAGTGACAGTCCAGGTCTCATGGGAGGGCGGAGGGGAGACCAGGGGGTCCTGGGACCAGGTGCGCCAGTCCGTGAGGTCGACTGCGGGGTGATCCAGGGAGGAGCAGAACGAGTCCAGGTCTGAAGGGTCCTTCAGGGTGAGCAGGCGACCGTTGGCCACAACTTGAAGCCTGAAGGGGAACACCCATTTGTATTTAATATCCCGCTTCCGTAGCTCCCCGGTGAGGGGTTTGAGGAGCCGATGCTGGGTCAGAGTATCCCAGGACAGGTCTTGGAAGATTTGGATGGCATGGTCTTCAAAAAAGACGTCACCAGAGGAGCGGACTTTACGAAGAATTGCTTCCCTCTGGGCATGATAGTGGAGTCGGCAGATGACATTGCGGGGGCGGTCCACGTTGGAGCTGCGCGGACGGAGGGCTCTGTGCGACTGGTCGAATTCGATACGGTCGTCTGGATGCCCACCCAGCAGCTCTTTGGAGATTTTGGTGAGCACGTAAATCAGGCCAGAGGTAGGTATGTCCTCCGGGATGCCCTTGATGCGTAGGTTGTTCCGTCGCCCCCTATTGTTGAGGTCGTCAACTCACGCAGAGCCTTGAGTATTTTGGCAGAGGACGGAGTCCTGGAGGCTGGAGAGACAGTCGGACGTGGCATCACGCTCATCTTCCAGGGTGGTAACCCTGTCCGCCAAGGCGGAGAGGTCAGTGCGGATGTGCTTCACCGCGGTCGTGAGGGAGTCTTGGAGTGTTTTTTCAGGTCCAAAATATCTTGTTTGGTGGACAGAGATTTCAGATGAGCGAGAATCTCACTGTTGCTCGATGTGTCAGAGGCCGAATGTTGCAAGGAGGCCATGGCGGCGGGGGCGCCAGGGGGAAGAGGTGTCCGCTGGAGTCGAGGAGTAGGTGTCCGGGGAGGTGAAAGTGAGGTATTGGCGTAAGTCTCGCCGAGCCGGAGAAGCACTCTGTTGTGGCGGGTGCCTCTGAGAAGCACACCTTGGTCTGTCCATACGGAGAGAACCGTCAGACTGGAAGCCCAGGGGAGGGCGCAAAACAGCCAACAGGAAGCATGAGTGGGCTACTGCCAAGGACCTTTCCATACATCATGTTAGGGCCCATATCCAGGGCCGGGGGCTACATCACGGAGGGGAGCGGAAGGTGTGCTAAGGCCGTGCAGCTGTCACTATCCGCAGAGTTGGGGGGTCCCAGTGCAGTCGGGATGATGGCAGGCTCGCAGAACAGCAGGCAGGAAAGGCAACAGGTGGCCAGCAGATGAGGCAGCACAACAGTGTCCGGGGGGGGGTCACACCAGTATATAGGATGTGATGGGGTGGTCCCAGGACTCCATCAGCCCGAAGCAGCAGAGGGGGCCCGATGGACGGCTTAGCTGGGGGCCCCTCCGTACACACTGGGTAATCTGGCCTGGGGTTGTCAGGGAGCTCCCAGGGAGAGACGACCAAGCTGTGGTGGTGGGGAGCAGAGGGCTGCACGGCCGCACAGAGGGGCGCTCCCAGGGACAGACCCTGCCAGGAGACCCCCTCACCACTCTGATCATTCCCTGCGATTGAGGCAGCGCCCGGGAGCAGGCCGCAGGCGGAATGCGGCGCGGCCGCCACGTGGGTGCCGTGAAGAGGAGTCCCGGGGTCAGCAGCCCACCGAGGGTCCAAGCTGGCGGGGTGCAGGTGGCAGAGGCGGTTGGAGTGAGTGGGCACCCCGTGTGGGTGTCGATTCCGGTCCAAAACGGGTCTGGATAAAGGGTCAAGAGAGGGAGCATGAGGACAGTGTGACCGTCCAGGCTCGTGTCCAGGCCACGCCCCTGCTACCTTACCTTCTTTACATAGACACAGAAGAGGTGACCTTGTAAAAAGAAATTTTACATATCTGTCTGTGGGTGTCCATAGCCTTTTTTGCCTCTGCCTCATATATACAGAAACCAAAACTTGGGCAATTCAGGATTCAGTTGATCTTTCTCATGCTTGGATAAGAGAACGTGCTTTGATGCTCAGTCAGGGGCGTGAGAAGGGATGTGTGAGGGGTGATTCTGGGCCTGACTCTATAATTGAATGGGCAGAACGCTGGATCCTGTGACTGACAAGCGCCATTCGCTGCTGCTGAACATAAGAATGTTAGGAGCCCTACGCTTCTATAATGTAAATGCTTTTCTGCTATATAATAAAAGTCTAATGCGTATAATGTTATTGCGCTTTTCCACTGACAAAATCCAGATTTCAATAACTCCCACCGCTTACTGTTGCTTAGCTGGAGCTCTTGGACCGTGGCGAGATCATGGTGGCCATTGAACATCTTTGGT
Source organism: Platyplectrum ornatum (assembly GCA_016617825.1). NCBI lineage: Eukaryota > Metazoa > Chordata > Amphibia > Anura > Limnodynastidae > Platyplectrum > Platyplectrum ornatum. Next base: position 33,422 of record JABWIB010002570.1, on the reverse strand, counting down.
TTGGTAAGGCCTCTAGGCCGAATGGTACATCCCCAGACTACTATAAAACTTGCGGTTAAATATGAACTGTTGGAACGCTATGGGCCAGATACAGATTTACACTCTCATGACTTAAGCTGGCCATACACTATGCAATAAATTGTTCCTATCGACCATCTTTAGTCAAGAGTGGGTAAAATGAATGTTAATGTTTGCATGCAGGGAGAATACTTTATTGTTGCATTTTGCACACAGATACTGACCAGCGTTACTGTTACACTGTTATTAGACTTATCCTGGAAACATTATATCTCAACTCTAATACTGCATGCAACTAATTAAATTTACCTCCCCCCCCAATTCATCAAGGTTTTGCCTACTCTTGACTGAAGCTGGTTGATTGGTCGCCAGCTTTACACTCATGACTTAGACTCTCGTGGGCAAAACCATGTGGAATTGCAGGGGAGGTAAAATGAATTAATTGTGATCAGTATTACAGGTGAGAGATGATGTTTCCTAGCACAAGTCAGTATAACAGTAACGCTGGTCAGTATCTGACAAAATGCAAAAATAAAGTATTCTCCCTGTATGCAAACACTAACATTCATTTTACCTCCCCTGCAATCCAAAATGGCTTTGCCCATACTTGACTAAAGCTGGCCATACACTATAAGATAAATCTTAAATCTGACGATTGGATGAAAAATTAACCATTTTTTTAAGGAATTGGAAGCCACCATACTCTGTACAATAATTGTATGTAACACCAAACTAGTTTAAAAATCAGATTGTCACCCACAATTGTTGTCATCCTTTCCCCCCTAAATCCTCCTCAATTGTGATCTTGAGGTATTGGCTTCCATTATCATATGTCATAACAAGCAATCAAGGATTAACTGTTAGCACCTTGGCACATGCAGTCTCTACTGGCAACACCTTCATTATCATTATGAGCCATTATGGTAGTCCTTTACCGCAAAGTGAAAGAGAATAAAAAGAAACAGGAGTGAAAAGTAGGTGTAGGAAGTAGAAATCTGTAGAACAAAGAGAATATAAAAGAAAAGAGGAGCAAGAGGAAGAGATGAAATATCCCTTTTTCTAGGATGAACTGACTCCCTTGAGGAATCCATGAGGTGCTGATGCTGGGGGGGGGGGGGTAAATATTCATCACAGGGTAACAAGAAGTTAATTGACAATTATTTGTGTAACAAGCCTTTGCTATAGAAACTACGTATGACAGCTGCCTACCGTTTTGCAAAGCATGCGAAAAGAGTTCAAAATGAATATATTACAGTGCTATTGGCTAAAGTATTTAAAAATTTACGAATGACTGGCACATAAGAACACTACACAGAAAACTGGTATAAAATCTAAAAAATATTTTACTACATAAAATTACAGAAACACAAATATAACAAAATAATATTGAAGGAAGAAGATCGGAAATGCAATGAAATGCAATGTGAAATGCATGAGATGAAGTTCGATATCAATCTTAAAGGAAACATAGCAGTCTCAAAGAAACCGCAATGATTAGATGGAAGTTACGAACACTAGAATACCGGTGTAGTGGTTGAATAGTAAGTGAAGTAGGAGATAAGTCCTCTCATTATGGGTCACTGGCGTGGATCCCAGATGGTAACAACGCAGCTTCTCAGAAGGATGACATAACCTCGATGTGCTGTGTCAATGTTAGGCTCCAAACTCCCAATAGCTTACAGAGAGGAATGGCTTCATATGCTTATAACACTGGTGGCCAGACACACAGTCTGTGACCGCCTTCCCTGGACAGTCAGATCCCCCGAGAGCTTTACCTGCAGCCTTTTACTATCAGCTACCAGGTGTCAGCCTCGTTGGTCTGGCAGCAGCAGCCAGACAGCCCAAAAGACCCGGACTGGGCCTAATGTATGGCGGACCCTCCCCTTCAAGTTTTTACAAAAGCCCAAACACATTTCTCAACAGAAATAAATGACATACTTTTTTAGCACACATATGACCGTCACCTGAGACATATATATTGTCTTTCACACAAATAATCAGTGACACTGTCACATTATATATATATATATATATATATATATATATATATATATATATATATATATATATATATATATATATATATATATATATATATATATATATATATATATATATATGAAGTGGCTCAGTGTCTGAGAGAGTATGGAGCTGTTCATGGCCTGAAGAAATAAGATGAAAGGTACTTAGCTAGTCTCTAGCATTACATTGCGTAACTAGTGTGGCTTTTGTAGGGCACATGCCCTGGTTTCCATCAGGGCAGGCGTCCTACAAAACCCACACCAATCACACCACTGCCACCGGCATTCTCCCTCTTTCTCCTCTGGCACCAGACTTATACGGTCACTTCTTGTACCAGCTGTCGCGGCAGTTACATAGAGCAGTTGATCAGCTGCATCAGACACTAATACAGGAAGTGCCTCTGTGAGACTGCCGGAGGAGAAAGGGGGAGAGTGTCGCAGAGGAGGAGACAGGTAAGTAAAAAAAAAGTCTGAGATAGTGAGGTCCGTCAAGTTTGTTGTTGAGTTGTGAATTTACTATGCGTCAATTTGGACGCAGGGAGATTGAAAAGTTAGGATGTTGCCCATAGCAACCAATCAGATGCAAGCTCTCATTTCACATACTGCAGAATGTGAACTCGAATCTTTTATTTTTTGTCTGTTACATTTCCTTTTGTTTCTTTGTTTATTTGTGTCCCTTGATAATTGTTTGTAGTGTATTGAATTCCCTCCATAGTCATAGGCAGTATATACTTTTTTGTTGAGAAACACCTTGGCAAGGGGGTATCACACATTATTCCTTTTTTATGGTCTTTGGAGCACACAGGGATGTAAATATGTGTTAACCTTCTTAACTAATGTGTGTGTAAATGTATGTGTATTTGGTTTCCAAACACAATACCCTTAAGTAAACAACTTGAAATTTCAAGGTGTCAAAGGTTTTTTTTATATTTTTTTTGTTAGAATTCCAACATTGTTGTCTATGTTGGATCACTCAATTGTTATGGCTGTAACTGCAGTTTTGTATTTTAAAAATGTAAAAAAATTAAAATGTCAAAGAATTTCATTCTTTTTTACATCTCTTTTACAGGAAATGAGCTTTAGAGCCATAGACTTGGCCTCCCCTCTTATGGACACCTCCATGATGTGGTGGGACACGTATGGAGGTTGGTGTTGCATGTGGCATACGTTCTGAAGAAGTAGACTGATCTTGTTGGATGAGGACTGATGTTTATCCAGTGCGTGTTCATTTCACTCATTCCGCTGCACAGACAGATCAGTCCGGATTCCTGATGCCATTCAAGAATGGTGTTTTGAAGCTCCAGTGTGAAGTCCCTTCTGTGTCTAGAGTGGGACATGATGCTTGTCAGCCTTTGTAAGTGGTCATTTTGAATAATTGTGTTGGTGTGCCTTTGTTCATGCATCAATTGATGCATGTGTTGAATTGCGACTAATGTGGCTTCATTTCTGCTGGCATGCTCAGAGGATGTTGGTGTGCACTGGCAGTTGTAGCTGATTGTTCAGTTTGAAATTGTTCCTCAGGCACCAGTGTGACATTATCACTTTCATCCACAGATGCGGCTGGTGGTGTGCCTTGCAATGTGGATACTGGACTTGCAAGTGAGGTAGATGGCGTGAACCGGATTGGCTTGCCGAAATAAAAGGCGGTTTCTAAAGGGAAAGAAAAAAGTAATTAGATTTTATTTCTTTAGGATTTCTATACACATGTTAACCCACATAATACATACTGTAAAGTCATTTTATGTGACCTTTAAAAAACCCCAAATCAACTGTATTATGAACATATGTTCCAGTAACACACACTGGCCATTGACCAAATATTTCTGGAAAACTGTAAGGCTGGTGCCTTTAGAAATCATTACTAATAAATATTCGGATGCTACATGTTATGCAACATTTACATTTATGGTACATTACTGTGTAAAAATATAAATGCTTATAAGGTCAATATATTGAAACATTTGTTAAAACCGAAAAAATCCATGCAAGCTTCACAAGTTATACACTTATAAATTAGTGTACCTAACATTTACATCAAATTCATGAAACTTCTCCAAACACTTTCCAGCAGCCTCCTCATCCGAAGAAAAATGAGTAGTCTCCACAATGACTAGGCTGCTGTCTGACTTCTCGGAGGACTCCTCCCCAGGCGTAGGAGACCTGTCAACACCATGAGGAGTAACAGGCAGAGGTTCCTTAACTATGGAAACAAATAAAAAATAACATACACAAAATAAACTGTATGTTAGAACAAAAAAAAAACTTGGCCCACAAAATCTGCAAAAACAGGCCACACATTAAAAGTAACATTTTCAACAAATTACTACAAGCACAATTTTAACACAAAATTACTTAAAATTCCGCTGGCAGCATGGGTTTCAGGAACCTTAATGCCAAGAACTTCAGGAGGCAATATTCTGTTTAGCTGCTCCTCGTATGATGTATAGGATATGGAAGTCCTGCATCTGCCAAAAGTTTGGCTTTAAGCTTCTGCTTCATGATTCCTTAATGGGCCTGCAGCATTGACTACCTCAACAACCTCACCCCAGAGTTGCCGCGTCCTTGGGGGGTCGTCATTGCAGCTCATGACCTCCTCAGATCACGGGAGAACAGCATCCAGAAGAGCGCAATTCTATCTCAAACGAATATTGCGGCCTTCACAAAACAATATATGAAACAAACACAATCGCACACCCACTTAACTGTTGTTATAAAATTCAGAACCTACACTTGACAACTACCTTCCACAACCTCTCCCTACCTGACCATAAAACACAATGGGTGAAAACAGGAAGTGAGGTGTTTTGTATAACAATGTAACACAAAACGGCAGTGAGTTAGGCGGACAAGATAATTTTAATGTAAGTTTAATGAAAGTCTATAATTTGTTACATTATATTCTGTGAAGCGAGATGAAGTGTGGTACAGAATGATGAAGGGGAGAATGAGGGCACAGTGTGGCCAACAGCAATCACACCCACATATCACTGGTAACTGCAATGGGCATTTCATAATTTTCCGTTTCAGACCCATGTGGCTCTTAATTTGTTCCTTGTTAGGATCATACTTGCTGCATTTACATCAGCTACAAATGGCGCAGTTTTTATTTCTGAGTGGACCACATACCTGGTCCTGGCAATGTTATTCAGATGAAACTATGAATATCTGTATGTTGACGAACAATGCTTTAAATGCCAAGCCACATTAAAATGAACACTAACATTCGTCATATGATGAACACAGATGGCTATCCTTCCAACCATTAGGATTCTGACAATAGGATTCCTATTTAATAGCTCAGAGGAGATATATCTAGGATCAGAAGAGATATATCTAGGATCAGAGGAGATATATCTAGGATCAGAGGAGATATATCTAAGATATATTTATTGATTTACTAATTTGTTTGCATAATGATCTTCATACATCTGTCTAAGGGGAGGGGTACACATACAAGAACATACACAGAATATATCCCTTTTTACAAATCTACAGTATCTGTATTATACTGTTACATTTTGTTGCACTTATACTGAATAAATACAGATAATGTAATGTTTTTGTCTGGTGGACCTTTGCAACATCTATTTTATTACCATCTTCAGCTCTAATATAGCAAATCGTTTGAATTAGTGTTCATTTTTCACTATGCTTTGCTAAATTGTTTCCTGTAGTTTCCTCTCCACTAGATGGCAGTCTAGATTAACATTTTGTGGAGCTATCACAACACAGATGAGGAATAAATCATGGGCAAAATTAAACATATGTTTAGCCTCTTCTCTATACCCCATTATATGAGGAATTGACCTAGTGAGTAGGCCACATTGACTGCATGAACACTTTACATTCATAGGTCTGTCTCTTTAAATTAATTGTGTTTATCTAATAATTTTACCTTAGTAAGATTCACTGATTGCTTATGGATCCAACAATAGATAGGTTGTCTTGGACAGATTGCTGAACAACATAAATGAGTTCTTTTTAAATTAATACATTTTTTCATGTACTTGTGTAGAAATATATACAAGTCATTGATTAGCTTTGGTTCCAATTACATCTCTTTCTATCTCGTATGTACCTGACCACTGTAAACATGATATAAGAGGAACTCCAGACCAAGCGTGTGCTTTGGTAGATTTTAGTAGGAGTCTGGTCATCTAAAATAATGTAGTTTTGTCTCCAGAATCATATTAGTACCTTTAGAAGGTTTTTATGTTGCTTACAACTTCAACAATCTATCTTGGGCACATCTCTACACAAAAAAATGCTAGAGCAATAGAAAACATTGAACCTTGGTGAAGGTAGGAGTGCAGCTGTCAGATCAGTAGTCTGTTACCCAGCTAGGGACTTACCTTAGATATATTATTTGCTATTACCGCTACTCTCAGGATCTCTTTCTGTTCTATACAAATATTTATACAAATATTAGGAAAACTCAAGGATAATCGCAGATAAGAAAAGGAATGATTGTCTAAAGCTAGGGACACGCGGTAAGATAAATCGTCCAATCTGAAGACTGGATGGAAAAGGAACCAATTTTTTTTAAGGGAATTGAAAGCAGACGATGCAATACACGATGCAATAATTGTATGGGGAAAAAAATATGCAAATTAGGACTTGCACAGGATTTATTTATAAAAAAAAATTGAATGATTTTTTTTACATAAAGAACGATTTAAGTTTCTGCAGACCAAAAGATCAAAAAATCGTTTGCCAGCGATTTTTGAAAGATATCGGCTGATCAGGGGAAAAAAATAGTTCATCCTAAAAAATTGTTTATCCTAGAAAATCGGAAGATGTTTGAAAGATCGTTTGATTGGAACAATTTATCTTAACGTGTGTGCCTAGCTTAACCTTTGAAATGAATGGGTAAAACATAAAATAATATAGTATACCACTTATTCCGCTTAAATCCTCAAAAGGTATTAAGAAATATTTCTATTAAATTCTGGAATATAGAAAAGTAGGTTGGTAATATAAATAATAAATGGAAGTGGTTTCAATAAAAAACCTCTGTATAAAATATCAGTCCAGCGTCTTGGACGAATGCGTCGCAGTATTACAGCACTCATATGATTTTTACCATCACTTCACCAATTTAGGAAGAATCAATATTTATATTTAAAAGGTGTACCATCTGGTGATAACCATGGTGTGGGGACGCCCACTAAACACAAACAAGACACCATTCCACACTGAGCACTGAGCCAACAAGATGCTTTATTCTATGATCGAGAACCTGGGTGAAAGCGGTTGAGGTTGGAACCACGACACCCGCTCCAAGGATAAGTAATACCACCTGATATCCTGCTACATATTTTAAAATCTCTGTGACAGTGATATGCATTTATGAGAAATGATGTGTTTAATGTGTTTAAGCTGTATGATTAAATTAAGGGTTTTTTTATTGATACCACTTGCATTTATTATTTACTTTTATTTATTTATAACCCTTTTGAGGATTTAAACACGATAAGTGGTATATTATATTATTTTAGGAATGCAGCTGTCAGATCATAAGTCTATTGCCCAACTATATTAAGGAACTTACCTGAGATGTATTATCTGTCATTATCTCTTCTCATAGGACCACCTCCTCCTCCTGTGCTGTGAGTCAGTTCAGATTGAAGGTTTTGGAATTGTCAGATTGCTGTCACGCTGATTAAAACACATTGAGGAAAACAGCGGAGTGGAGGAAACATTGCCGCCCCCCCTTGCCATGTTTAATTATACATCGCCAGTGTTTTCTAACCACAGCGATCTGTGACTGCATGGACCGGCATGTTCACACTGGGTTTCCAGGGTCACTACTGTGCATAGGCAGCCTGGGACCTGGCATTTACCGGCAACCCTTTATTTTTAGCTGTGTCTTTGACCTGGCCAAAGAGACCTGGGGTTCAGTCTGCATTGAAAAACCTGGGGCTGTCATGAACACTGCCGTTTTCATGAAAACCCAGAGTATTAGAATACCAAAGTAGACTGTCTCTATGTCCACCCAGGACTTGGAGAGGGGGGGGGGGCATAACAATCTAAGATAGTTAAGTTTAAGAACAGGAAACACTGCTTTTTTCAGCCAATCTGAACAGTCCTTTTTTCACAGCCCCTCCAATTTCCCCAGCTCTACACCCTGGCTCTTAAGCCAGCTTTTTTAAGGCTGGTAATGTGAACGGGGTATTAAAGGGACAGGAGTTTCGCCATCTGAACACATTGGGATGGTAAGTGACGCAGCAATGTGAACGGGGTATTAATGAGTGTGGAAGTAGGCAGGAGACAGGAGGAGGGGGGTGTACTGACTGGCTGACAGATTAATAATTAGGCTGTATGGTTTTCTGTTATAAATGTCATTATGTGAGTGGTGTCTCTTGCCATTTTTGTTAGCGCCCTTTCCCGTCCCTGTGTCAGTATATTCTAAGTAAAGTTCCTCCAAATTATGGCCCATTATAATCTCATGTGTTTTTAACTTATACTTTACCTACTAAACATCTCACTATATGACCCTGGCTATTCAGTAACATGGATATATGTCCGTAAATATTAACATGTCATACACAGTGCCTACATGTAATACTCAAATAGACTTATTTTTGCTTCAAATGTCCCTAAGAGGATCCCAGGGGAATCCAGGCTGTCTTTAATTATTTGAGTAAAATAAAAGTTATTTTGTCATTTTCCAAGACAAATAAGTATGTTTTATTTTTCCATTTTACAGTTTAATTACAATAAAGGTTCTTTAAAAAAATACAGAAGAGGAAAAAAAACGATAAATTACATCTTATTTTCATTGCATTTGTCCTGATATACACAATTAGCATATGCAATTAATACTATAGAAAGCATACAAAAGTCAACTTCCATTTAATTTACACAAATACTGCTAGCATAACAAGATTAAATAGTTACTTATGTAAATATATAGCATAATACCATTATAACCAACACAATGCAGTGAATGGTGCAAAACGTGCATTTCATTCACAATCATCTGTAACTAGGACTGTACAAGAAAAATAACACTGGTACAATGGTTATTGTTAGACTTGAACATTTAACTTTTTGGTTTAGATAAATCAGTAAAAAAAGATGGGTATACCAAAACTTACTCCCATTCCCCCAGGATTACTCTTGTATTGTACATTATATTGTACATTAACTGGAGGTTTCCCATTTCTAAAAAGCTTATGTATGATAAATAGTGATTTGCGTTTTTTTTTTATTTGAAACAAACACATACAGTATTTCAGTACCATGGATGTTATCAGCAGCTTTTTTTGGACAAGGAGAATGGATACAGCGCTGATCAGTATATATTATCTTCATGTTTTTGACAGTAATAGAGATTCCAATTAAATTTAAGTTCGTGTAGGGTATTCCATTATCAGCCATAGTTTAAATGCATTGTATTAAGACATTGTTGTACATTTCTGTCATTGTAATTCATTTGTTCCATTCACCTCTCTTTTTCGGTGTACTGAACTGTTCTGAATGTGTTCAACTGTACTGTATGTGTTCACTCAGCAGAGAAATGTCCCAATCATTTGTCACAGTGTAAAGCAAACACGCCACCATACGAAAAATCTTTATTATGTGCATGCTGAATTGTTTTTCCCTGTTACTCCTGTGTTTAAACAGCTGCCATTTTTTCAACGCTGACATCCACAATACAGTAAACGTTTCCAACGTCAATCAGCATCCATGGAAAAATACCAGAGCAGAGCTGCGCATTCATGAAACAAACCTTTTGCTACAAAAAAATGAGGACATGATGTTTTATTCTGCCTCACTCTCAGAATAATTTGAACCACCCACACTGACACTCTTATTTAAAGGAACATGGCCGTACAGGGATAAACTATTTGCTTTTACAGCTCACAGAAGACAGTTATTAGTTCACTCATAACCAAGGATGTTTGTTATCTGTCAGTAAAAGAAGACATATCAATAGAGTTTGCTTTAAAGATGATACAGGCTACAGTTCCTATATCCAGCTGCTGGCCGTGTGATCGCTGAACTCACAGAAAGCAAAACACAGCTGTCTCCATAGAGAAACAATGGGCAAAAAAAGACCACCACAAACGTACTCTAATCGTGACAACTATACACAATTGTTCAATGCAACAGAACCACTTTACCAGTGTTAATAAGAAAAAGACAACAAGCATTACACTTTACATGTAGATTTTCAACCACATCGAACCCGGGAAGTCCCAATGAAAATTAAGGATTGCTGGATAAAGCCGGCAATCTAGTATTTTTTTTTATATATTTTACTTATTTTGAAATATCTGCGACACCTAGACCCTGGTTTTCCCAGAAAACGTGGCGCTCCCAATCCATTTCCATATAGGGGGCACCAGATCCAGGTTCTTATTTGCGCTACATTCCTTTCTGGACCCACACATGCAGAGAGTACATAAGAGACTAGTCTTATTACTCTTACAGAATTCCAACAGGATTCCAGAAAATTCCCATTTCTTCCCAAGTACAATGGCAATGGACAGCGGTAATCTCCACTGCAATTGTACACTCTTCCCATCTGTAATCGCAACCAGCCACCCTGTCTGAACCCCAAAGTTACAGTACTGGTAGAGCAAATTGCATACTATACTCTAAGGCCTACATTTACTAAGCAGGGAGATTGCAGGGAAATTGAAAAATGGGGATGTTGCTCATAGCAACTTTTCAATCTCCCTACTTAATGAATTTAGGCCTTAGGGGTATATTTACTAAGCAGTGAGATTGCAGTGAGACTGGAAAGTGGGGATGTTGCACATAACAACCAATCAGATTCAAGCTATCAGTTTCATTTTACACACTGGAGAAAGTGAACTTAAATCTGATTGGTTTCTATGGGCAACATCCCCACTTTTTTAATCTCATTGCAATCTCACAGTTTAGTAAATAGTGTTGTGCCTAAGTTTACCTGGTATGTTTGATAGTAAAGTCATTATACGGCTCATTTATATAAACCAAGACTAAACTATAAATAAAGCTATTCACATTTGAGCTTATTCACTTTCATTGAGTAAACATAAATATATATAAAACCAAAGGCTCTGAGAAGCACAATGCTCCAGAGAGAACAATGTCCATGTTAAAGGAATAAACATGATCCGAAGCAATGTTTTTCTTTTTCAGATTTTTACTCTTTACCACAAGACGAACAGAGAAAACATGAACAATATAAGCAGTGGTTGAGGTCTCCACATCTCAATGGTAATTTTAGCTAACAAAATAGATAATTCTCCATGGCAGTAATATGGCAGTAATAAAAAAAATAAAAGAAACAAGTGTCAATTTATTGATATACTTGACTGTTCTCAAATTAGGATACTGTGCTTCCTCATTGAGTTCTTGCACTTACCTATATTTAATAGTGGTCTTATTTGAATGTTGAAATATTATATATTTGCAAATCTGTCTCAAGAACATTGTCCATGACACAAGTTGTAGGCTCAATGACACATAGACAAGCAAATAAGTGCAGAGTATAAGGCTGGCATTCACAATTGTAAAAGTGACTAATTTCCTGTGAGCCTGTACAAGTATAACCAGCGCAGCCTGTGAAGATGGTGTTAAAATGCTATCATTTCAGTGTCAGTTAAAATAATGACATTTTTAATGACAATATAAAATTAACTGAAATGAAAGTTTATATTTGGTGAAATTGACTTATATTTAAAAATATTTAAAAAGCAGCAAAAATAATGACATTTACATTTCTGTCAACGAAAACATTCACATGTGTTCAATTTATAACATTTTAACACCATTTTTACAGTACTCCAATGTATAAACTGTCCTGGGAATAATAATGAGCATAAAGACAATGGTTCAATAAACATTATCTAGAAACCCACATAAAGATAAAGGTACTATACATATTAAAATGAATGTAAAAAAGGAATGTAAAGACAAATAGCTGGCACAAAATATAGACATGCACAGACATATACTTGTATATCTTTGGAAATAGAATGAGCAATGATCATTGTGGAAACCAATATACAGATATAGAACAGAACAATATTCCAGTAATGGTGTATGTCACATATGGCGTGGTTCTGTTGGAAGTTTCAGAAATGACTATTTACAGAAACATAGTTAGGTCTAGATATCATACATCATCTACAAAGAAAAGCTAGCATTTTCTAGAATGTACTAGATAAACGCTTACTAGAATGTGACTGACTGGCAAAACCTCATATACTCCTTTTAAAAGCTTTATGTAAATATAATCGTAATACTGGCAGCACATTGTGCATTGCCATGCAGAGGCATTCTGCCTTTGTCTCATTTGCCAATTCCAATGCAGTACTTTACGCTTTTTATATTCTAATATATACGTACCGCCCAATGAGTTATCTCCTAAACAAAGATCTGTGAAATGTCATTGGAAAATATATAGTACTAATTGATTATGAATGTCAGACTTTACATACCCATTCTATTCCCCATACAAGACTATTTCTATATGACTCTATCATTAAACTAAGCTTTATACACTAGATTTCATGCGATAACCTTAGCAGTTGCTGCATTTACTATGTTTTGTTTCCACAGTTATCATTAAAATTGGACAAAAACACAAAAAAGTGCAAGAATATCTACACATTATAAAAAAAAACCCCACAGGAATTGAAACGTATTTGATGCAGATTAAAAAAAATCTCTCTGTATATATTTATATATAAAAGCATTATATGTTTTGTCCTTTAGAACAAAACGGAGAACAATTGACCATATGAATCACTGAGGACTATACTGTACATCCCAATGTATTTCAAGATTCAGGTAAAAGTTCTTAAGTAGTGTAGAGTACAGTTATAGTATTAGGGTCCATTGTTTACAACTATCCCTTTTGAACTGAGTACTGCTCCAATAGGCAGAATGAGAGGAATGTTACCACCAACTGGAGATCACGCCGATGCCTCTATATAGTCATTTTTTGGTGCCAATGGCAAGTAATCCGGATTCTCTGCTGCAGGAATTTTAAAAACTCCATTAATTTTTGTGTCCTTGGGGAAAAAGTCCTGTTGGTAATCAGGGTTATCCAGGCTAATTTGGTGGTTTACTTTTTGATCCCATATTGAGGGATAGTCGTTTTCCACTAGGCTTATAAATTGACCCGAGTTGAGATATTCTGGATTGTTCACACTGTTTCCATTGGTATGCTGGTAACTTCCATTAAGAGGTTTCGAATTTGCTGGTGGTAGTTCATTAAGGTAAATTTGATTTGTTGTTGACATTTCTGACTTCATCTGATTGACATATTCTGCAAGACAATGGTGAAATAGTATTATTTTTTATTTCATTTCATACAATATTTTAGCATAGAGTTTTAACAACTCGGACTGCCAGTAGATTTCAATAATATATGGCTTAAATAAAAAGCAAATACTCTTCGCAAGTGAAACTTTATGTATAGTATGCACACACTAAACCATTGCTATAATTGAATCGATTACATTTGCTAACATGTTGACTTAATACTTCAGAGATGCACTGGCACAAAAATTGGATTGTTCTGAATTTCAGAACAGTTTGATTATAACTGGACCAATCTTATTAGGACCAGTCCAGTCCTGTGAAGGCATATCTCCCTGTGGTAGCATATCTCAGATCATCAGATAGTGTTTTTTTTTCCCCTATCACTACCGCCCTGCCCCTGTCCAGCCACCCCAGGTGGCCACCTAAAGTCGCCTAATGGGCGTGCTGGCCCTGAGTGTACATAGTTAAAAAATACATTTTAATATTGGCACATTTTGAAGACACCTATAATATTAACACTGTATCCCAATTAAGCTAATTGTTTACTTTACTATATTTTAGGTACACATTTACTAACCTGGTGCAGGTTGAAATTCCTCATCAATGCTATCATTTAAAATGACTGTTGGGTCTGTGCTGTATCTTTGAATGAAGCTGTCTTCTCTAAGTGGTGGCCCCTGCTTGGTGATAAAGGAACATAATTATTTTGCTTTATCATCATATTTTCAGCATATAAGGGATGGTTTAATTGTAATTGTTATTATTATTAGGTAAATTCTAATAAAATTCTAATAATTTATACAAAACAAATGCATTCATAAAATATCACATGTAAATTATAACCAATACCGTTGAACCCAAGAGAGGTGTCCTTGATGTTGAAGGGCTAGTAAAGAATCCATGATGTGGTATCAAATATTCTTCGGCATCCACAATATCTCCCATGTCTTCTTCCAATTCACGATGGAATTTAGATTCCACAGGGCTGGGGAGGTTCATCCTTTCATCTCCCTGTAAAAAAAAAAAAGAAAGACAAGAAGTTTTATGTCTGTACTAAATGTAATATACCTGAGCTATCCTCCCCATAAGATAACCTGTAAAGTCGATATGATGCTCCAGAGAAAGTAATAACTGTGCATTATTTTAGCCCATATACTGATTTAGGGTTAATATTACTGTGAGTGGGTTAAATTTGGAGAGAAACTGGTTAATGAATATGGGTTCTTGACAGGGAAGTCTACCATCTCATGCTAATTGAAGGTGGATTTGAAAGGTTATGGGGGCGTGTGTCACCCCCATTGAACTTTAACATCGGGGGTTATAGGGGATTCCTGGTATATCCAGGGCACCCCCTGTACTGCAGAAGATGTTTGGGCTATGGACATGTGGAAAAGGACTGTCCAAATGAGAAAGTGTGCGGGCATTGCAAGAAGCCCGGCCATACTGCTAATGAATGCCCTGTGCAGAAAAGCTATGATGTATGTGGTGTTGTGGGGCACATTGCTATGCAGTGTCCTAAATATAGAGAGAAGCTTATTGGAGAGTCTGGCATGCAGAAAGCTAAAAAGCCTGTAAAAAGAGCATCTGAAAGTGTTCCTGCTGAGAGGCCTGTGGAGGGCAAAGTGACTGTGCAAACAGCTTCTAAAGGTGATGGTCTGATGGAGGTTGAGACTCCAAGTCTGGAGCTGGTCAAGTTAAAATGTCTGAGAAGGGGAAGGACGTTGAAAAAGTGTTTATGCAGACTGCTGATGGACCAGTTGAAATGAGTCAGGAGGAGTTAGCAGACAGGAAGATTCTCCGGATGTCCAATGACATAACAGCAGTGTCTCCTCCAGTTCGTGATTTGAAAGGTTTGGGACTTACAGATGAGATGTTGTTGCATTATGCAGCTAAGAGGACAAGAGTTATTAGTATTAAGTTTTTTCTTCCCAAGCTGAGATACAGTGACTTACGTCCTATGGGTTTTGTTGGGTTGGGATGGAATAGGGACATGCTGGTGATCCTGAAGGGTTTTGTCCCTTTGAAAGAGTGGAAATGTTGAAGATTAAATTTGTTTTGTTTGATTATGTGTAAATAAGGGTTAGTTTTTGTGTGATCCAAAATGGCCCCCAAGCAATTTGTTGGGGGTGTGGTTTTAGTTTTTTTGGAGGGAAGAGAGACAGAGGGTTTATGTTAATTTTTTTGTTTTGTTTTTTGTTTTTGTGCTGTGAGTTTTATGGTTATGGTTTGATGTTGTGGTTTTGGGGAGTATTTAATTGGTCTTTTAATTTATGTTTCCTTAATAAAAATGTGACCACAAATGATAAGGTTATGACTGACGGAGCAAAGACCTACGTGTGTGATAAGTTCTTTTTGGATAAGTTCTTTTTTCAGTATAAACATATTACCCATATTCATATGAAACCTAGGAGTTAAACAGCTTACCTGTATAACAAGGTAACGAGTTGGGTCACGGGCCATTTTGGAAAATTCAGCACTTAACTCACGGAATTTAGGACGACTGTCTGCGTCTATCATCCAACCTACAATGGGGAGAACCGTTAATTAAATATTGGAAAGACACCAGCTCACTTATAAAAGAAAAGGTATGTGACTTATTATACAATTACTAGAGAAGCTGCATGTTGGATATCTAATGGAAGAAGCCAAGTGGTTAAAGAATAAAATATGTCAGCAGTAACATTTTTGTGTCTTAGAATGTTTATACAGGAGATGCCTGTCCATGATCTTGTTATATATATGTGTACGGTATATTACAGTTGACTAATGGATTGCTTACACTATGTCATTTATATTGAACAATATATTACACAGTACTCTGCGTGTATGTCTGTACAAAATCTCTGTACAAAAAAGTACTGCTCCAGGTTTTACTTTCCCAGGCCACAGAAATGTATATGAAAGCATATGGATCTCTGGAATATTAGCTTACATTTCACCATAATCATGTACACATCAATGGTACATATTGGAGGCTGGGGCAGACGTTCTCCTTTTTCTAAAATGGTGGAAATGTCACTGGCTGGAATTCCATCATATGGTTTTGAGCCAAATGTCATTAATTCCCACACGGTAACACCTATAAAGAAAGTATCAACATCAAATGTGAACAATATAGAAATAATGCATAAGACGCAAATGTACATGAGAAATGTCTTTTTCATTTAATGTAAATTCCAGATGCACTCACCATAACTCCACACATCACTTTGATGGGTATATATTCTGTGCAGAATAGACTCTAAAGCCATCCATTTAATAGGAACCTAGGTGAAAAGACAGAAGTACATTTTGGTTTGGATTCATTGGATACCGGAAAGTCAGCTTGTGCGTGTTGAGCACATATTTGAGGGACTAATAAGAACACAGTCCAGCTTTTTGCTTTTTTGAAACTTATTTAATGTATATGTACCAACAGCGGGGAGAGTTGCAGTTAAAATTGTGAAGGGTTTAGTACTATAAAGTACAGTAAGGGAATGGTTACTTCCAGTCACATGATCCTCAGTTCTGACCCATTTTAAGTGGTGACAGACTACAAGTAGTAAAGAGGAGTGAAACCTGGGAACTCACATAGATGAGTGGGGATCCCTATACCAGGGGTTCTCACAGTCCTCAAGTACCTCTAACAGTTCATGTTTTTCAGGTGCACAGTTGTGGTCATTACTGACTGACATGAGAATAGATCCACAGGTGACACTCACTGTGGTTGAGAACCCCTGCCCTATACGATAACTGCTTGTACCATTTTTGGAGTTTGGAGATCCTATTGCACTCATAGGATTCAGTCCTTAGAGAAAAGGATACTAACATATCTAATCTGTTAATAAATCAGATGGCCTCAAGCAGATAAAAGAACATTATATACCTTTAGGAAGATAAAATGTTATCAATACAGGTATAATGTAATATACTATTAACTAGTATAGGATAGAAGAATTTATAAAATGGTGTTCTGTCTTACTTTTCCACCTTCCGCATGATATTCCTTCTCTTCTGCTCCCAGTAGTTTGGCCAAACCAAAATCTGTGATCTTAACATGCTGTGGAGCCTTCACAAGCACATTCCGTGCAGCCAGGTCTCGATGTACTAAGCGTCGTTCTTCAAGGTAATTCATTCCCTTTGAAAGAATAAGTGGGATTACTACTAATAATGACAGCGGCTTAAAAGCCCTAATAAACAGTGAATGTTCTAACTTGGTATTATGTAATGAAAATAACAAAGCGTGAAAAACAAAGAGCATTTAAGATTTATGGTTTAAAACACCCTTTAGTGTTTTATCATTCAACATGAGGACGGATGGAGTCTTGAACTAATTGAACAATAGTGAGCTCTGGAGAGGGATATTCAGCTGGAAAGTGCAGCAGAACAAATAGATTTTTGTGTATTTAGCTGCATCCAACCACTATATGGAGAAATTGGCTGATGGTTAATCGTCAACAGAGCTGTGTTTACAATTGGTACATGACATCTTTAATGTGACCTTAACAAGAGGACAAAGAGGTCATTAATAGGAACTTTACCTTGGCAATCTGCACACACCAATTTAGAAGATGCCGTGAGCCAATATTGTCTTTATTTTCTCTAACATAGTCAAGAAGACAGCCATAGGGCATAAGTTGTGTGATCAGCTGGACCGTGGAGGTTAGGCATATTCCCAGCAACCGGCAAACATAGGGATTTTCCACACTGGCCATGACATAGGCTTCCTAGAAAGTAGACACAAAATGCAATAAGTAAATCACATGTTCAGCTTTTGGTAAAGCAATCATATTTACTGTTTTGGAATATTCATATTATAGCAGGGCAAGTACAATAAAAAGACATAAAGATTCATCTGGTTACTTAAGCTCACGCTGGTAGCACAATTCCAAGGTCGGAATGCTGTGAGATCCTAACTTTTGTGCAGTGATCTCACATAAAATGATGACATGGCAGATATTAGGATCACACCTAAGGGCCTAAATTTACTAAGCAGGGAGATTGCAAAGTGGGGATGTTGTCCATAGCAGCCAATCAGATTCAAGCTCTCAGTTTCATTTTACATACTAGAGAATGTGAGCTGATTGGTTGCCATAAGCAACATCTCCACTTTTCAATTTCCCTGTTACTGTTTAATGACAATATTTATCTATTTATTTATTTATTTATTACCAGGTTTTTATATAGCAATAGTGCTTTACAATTTGTATCAGACAGAAATGATGGGGATGGCGGCCCTGCCCGAAGGCTTACATTTTAAGGAAATTGATACATATATGCAATTACACATAGACGAGGGACAATTTAGTCAGTTGCCAATTAACCTACCAGCATGTTTTTTGTGATGTGGGAGGAAACTGGATTACCCGGAGGAAGCCCAGATACGGGGAGAACATACAAACTCTACAAAGATAAGGTCCTATGCAGGGAATTGAACTTACAACCTTAGAGCTGTGAGGAATCAGTTCTACAGCTGAGCTATCCGTGAAATACTTCACCCCCCATCTCTCATCTTTGCATTACTCTCATATTACACTATCTGGTTTCATAATAGAATAACATAAAGTATACATGCCTGTGTGCAAAATGCAGCCAATCTCTGTAAGGGAGAACTGACATATCTAACTCTACTTAAACACATAGGCGTCAGAATAGCGGGGGCACTCTCCCTGACCCCCCCCTCCGGAGCGCAGTCATTCTGTTACAGGGGTGGCAGCTCTGTGGAAGATTGGGGAAAGTGCTCTCTGATCACCTTACCGATCTTTGCATTTTTCAAGAGTGGGTAAAACCATGTTGAATTGCAACATGGTTTTACCAGGAAAATTGAATTAATTGCAATCAGTATTACAGGTGAGAGATGATGTTTCCTAGCACAAGTCTAATAACAGTGTAACAGTAACGCTGGTCAGTATCTGTGTGCAACATGCACCAATAAAGTATTCTCCCTGCATGCACACACTGACATTCATTTTACCTCCCCTGTAATTCAACATGGTTTTACCCACTCTTTAAAAATGCTTAGATTGGAACAATTTATCTAATAGTGTATGGCCAGCTTAAGTGACAGACACTCCAATTACTGCAGGCAGCACTGTAAAGGGGACTAGCCCCCCTCCCCCAGTGATAAAAGTTCAGACGCCAATTCTTAAACATATTTG
Organism: Platyplectrum ornatum; assembly: GCA_016617825.1. Lineage (NCBI taxonomy): Eukaryota > Metazoa > Chordata > Amphibia > Anura > Limnodynastidae > Platyplectrum > Platyplectrum ornatum. The sequence continues at coordinate 13,978 of JABWIB010002570.1, read as the reverse complement.
ATAGTAATAGAAACATAATTCACACTAATTTATGCAGATTTCCTAGAATATTGCGAATATTGCGCTGCAGATGTTCCTAGAATATTGTTCAAACCTACGTAAGTTTCAGTTTCATATGTTTAAACAATGTACAAGGGGCCAGGTTTTGTGATTAGCATGACTGATCCCTGCACTGTCGTGGCATGCTAAAGAAGCTGGGAAGGGAGTGTCCAGACGCTTGTACAATTAGGGAAGGGAGTGAACTCCCCTCTCTCTCTCCCCTCACCCGCACTTACAGAGAGGACGGCATACACAGGATCCAGTCTTCAGTTATTCTTTTTATTATTGTCTATGCCTTATGAGGTCCACATACACTACAAAAGTATACTACACAAGTATAAACTAACACAACTTTAATAATACTTCAAACAAACCCCCCAAAACCCCAGTATCTTGATGAAAATACAGCAAAGCTTTTCTGAAGTGTTAGTAACTGCATTCTATATTTGTACTTGTAGTGGCATTTACCCAATTACAGAAATGTGTATATAATTACATGCACAGCTCTAGGCAGGGCTGGCACCAGGATACATTCCTGAAGAATGTTTTCCAGCACTTGCTTCTGTGTGTATATAACATACATGGCATGCAAAAAGACATTATTCTTCCATGTAATACCTTATATACAATACTTTATGTAAAATATGTACATAATATTAGAACTAGGCGTTGTATGTTCTCATGAGCATGCATTTAGTAGCAGTGGACTGAATCCAGATACATGCGGTGTAGTTGTGAGGCCCATTTTACGTGAGTTCTGGGCAGAAGTCTGAAACCAATTGTACAATTCCCAGGTCCTCTTCCTGGGCCGGATCCTGACTCCCGCAAGTTCTGAACCACTTTCCCTACACAGAGGAGAATCCGCCACCAGGACCCTAACTTAAATTCTCCGCAAATCTTTTTCTTAAGAGCTTGTAAAGGGCTTAGCCAAGCCATTACTCTATACTTTACATGCTATTCCTCACCCACTGTGCATACTTCCCTACGCACCCACTCCCTCTTGGCATTGTGTAAATTATGCTACTTACATACTATATTACATACTTATTATTATTATTATTATACATACTTACTAACATACCACGTTCAGAATTGGTCCTGGTATAGTATTGCTAATATTGATTTTATTTATATTTTTTTAATTGATAAAATTTTTAAATTTTTTTAATACATTGTTTAAAATGTCAGTGTAGTAGCGGTATGCTGTTACCACACACAGGCATTTCAAAATATTAACTTAAATAGTCTTATTTAATGCTGCATATACAAGTTAGTGCAAATTAATGCAAATTAAGGCTGGTTCCTATGAGCGTGAGCATTAGCACCCCCTCTTCTGAACAGAATTTTGGATGCTGCAGAAATCCAGCATCAGCAGAGGTCAGAATCTGATCCATTAAGATGAAACAGTAAAATCTTCAATTGTTACTACATGCAAACACTAAACAAAGAGTCCTTGATTCTCTGCAGCATTGTGCAGTACGGTTCACATATTATATGGGTCCATGCCAACAAGGCTTCCACTGAAAACATACCTTTTGCACCTTACAGATTTCCAGAGACTAGAACAAAACTCAGTCTTGTTTGTAACTGTTTATCTTGGAGATGGTGGAAGTACATTGTGAACTAATAAAAGTATGCCTGGTATTTGGTCGCAATCCACTGCAAAATGCCCTTCCCAAAAACCGTCTATGGGAATTGTGGTTACCAAGAGCTACATGGTGGGATTTGAGAGCTGTTTTTTTTGTCATTAAACCAAACAGTTTAAGCATTACACTGTAATATAAATATATAAGAAACTTCTTTTTTTAGAAGTGCCATACCATCATCAAGTTTGTTTCATATAAATTTACTAAACATATTGGACTGGATCCAGACCTACATGCATGTACTGAGGTTCTGGACACTTACCTACCTAACCTTTCATTTTCTGCATGAAGTTTTGTCTGTACATAAGCAGATCTATGTGGAACTGCTTACCACCGCCCTCCCGTCCAGATCTGCAAGCCTATCTTTGCACCATTGAGTGGATAAGGCAAGTGGATTTGGTTTTCTGTTCTGACCCCTAGTACAGATCTCCTAATGCAGTGCTCTCCAAACTTTCTCACTTCAAGGTACCATTAGGGTACACATATTTTTTTAAGCCACTCCTAAGACAAAATAATTTCCAAGAAGTTCCTTTTTTCAGTCAAAATAGCGTAATAACTATTATACATGAAGTAATATCGTGCTTCTAAGCAGCACTAGCAACGTGCCACCATGTCGGCTACACCCCAAGTTTGAAAACCACTGTCTTTACGCAAGTGCCATAGCTAGATCTGTAATGGGACATCTGCAGCGGGCATGTGCAAATCTGGCATCTCCCGCTGCATACTTATATCGGGTGTAAGTCTAGCTCATTGTGTTTGACTATTAACAAATCTGATGGCAGAATGAATTTCTAATGACCTTAACCACATAAATTACAGCCAAATAAAGCGCTGGATCAGATTTTTATTTCATGCAGATTTGTGAATTTTAGATGTCTTGTGTGAACCTAACATGACATCGGTTCAGAAATAAGGAGCAGTCCAACCCAAGGTCATTAAGTTACAAAGTTCACTTATGTTCTAATACTCACATCTAAGATTTCCTTGTTGGCTTTAGGTGATGTGGCCTCCCGCAGCTCTTTTATAGCAACAGGAATTTTTATGCTTTCACCTTCTGGAACCCAGAGCCCCTAATGGCAAAAATGTATTGATTAATCACTGAATAAAATATTGATTTACACCCTGTACCATAAACCAAATGGTTGTGGATCTTACCTGATACACTGTGCCAAAGGCTCCAGAGCCAAGAACCTTGATCTTCCTAAACTCTGTCTCTTTAAGGATGCGAAGAAGTGCTTGGTTGGGAGCTTCACCGCTGGGTGTGATTGGTTCCACCAACTGCAATAAAGTGTAAGTGTTTGTTATGACTATTTTAGTAAATACATTTTCCATAAATGCCACTAAACTTCAAATTAATGGTAAATTGGTTCGGAGCAGTGCTTTATTTTTTCTTGTTTTTTTTTCTAGCCCATATGTACTATCCAGACACTTCCCCCCATTTTACTGGGGGACATAAAGCTCATAGCACTGCTTCANGACTGGAGTCAAACATTTTCTAAGCATTGTGCGTTGTAATGGAGAAACACAGTGCAGTGCTTATTCGCTGCTGTGTATGTCCCTTTTTTAATATACTGTAGATACAGCTGACCGATAAATATCGTGTGTATCTATTTTGAGATAGTGTGGTAGTAGAAAGTCATTTCTAACAGCTGCCGACAGCTGGACCTGAGTGGACTTCACCCAACTTATTAGGCTATCTCCTGTGGAAGTTGGAAATCTCCTGCTGTCGAGAAGACTTCTTTCGCCATTGCTTTGCTGTTGCCATTCTGTTGTCTATGACAGCCCTGTCGGAAAAGGGATGTTCGCAGCCAGGTGCATTATTCTGAGGCCCATTCTGCAAGAATAGTGCAAAGCCCCATGGACCAACCCAGGCACCCTTATGCTGGCCGAATCACGTGACACATACTCATGAGAAAAACCCTTTCTAAACCCAAAATTGTGTGTAATAGAAGGAACCTACATATACTGTATTATATACTGTATTATATAATCAATGATTTACAGTGTTATTATTAGTATTATTATAATCCACCATCAATACTCACTTCTCTTTCCTGTAGTAACCTTCTTAGTGTGCGTTTTCTGTTAATGCGGTTTCTTCGAATAAAGAAGAATAACACCAGAGACAAAACAACAGCTGCAAGGATTCCTCCAACTACACCAGCAGCAATGTATGCCACAGACCTAAAACACAGAAATACATGTGTTAGAAGCAGATGCTTTAATTGTGCCTTTAAGAAAATCTATCTTTATATATATATATATATATATACCATATATACTCGAGTATAAGCCGACCCGAATATAAGCCGAGATGCAAAATTTCACCTCAAAAAAATGGGATAACACATTGACATCATACAGGACAGTGACTCGAGTATAAGCCGAGGGGGGCACTTTTAGCACAAAAAAATGTGCTGAAAAACTAGGCTTATACTCGAGTATATACAGTATATATATATATATATATATATATATAGTTGAAAAGTTTATAAAAAAGCTATACAAAAGATTGATATAATGTACAATGGAGAACTGCACCGGGTTGCCCAGGGGTATTCATTTTTGGGTACATCAACTTGAATTCTAGTCTAGTGTAGTCTATGGCTATACAGTTGAGCACCTAGCTGAATACTTTTCCTGCAGAGAGCTGCATTGTGGGTGTGCATATCATTGCAGTAGANGGTGAACGGGAACATTTTGTAACAGATTTACTGTCAAATATGTATGGTATGTAGGGTGCATCATGATTCTGGCTGGGTCTTCATGTTATGAACCCACCACTCAGCTTAACTGTGGTCAACTTGTGTTTTCTTAATCAATAACCTTGAAATACTATCTTATATAAAGGGACACTACTAAAATACTGTGCTAGATCTCACTACTGTCCTCTCTTTATTATAAAAAATTTACTAGAACAATGAATCAATCTTACCCAGGTTTGCAGCCTCCAGGACCCGGGCCATTACACCTGTTAATCATAAAAAATAAAGATATGACTGTAAACATTCTGCTTAGATCAACAGTCCTTCTGAGTCATTACTTTAATCCAGAGGTAAGCGTACAGTTTACTACCATGCAATTACACAATGTATGGTCATGTAGTTGTACCAAGGTTGTCTGCATTGTGACCGATTGTTACGTACCATACCTGCAGATCAGNGATAGTGCTGCAAGCATCTTAGGATAGTACGCAGCACACATATGTTTTGTACTCAGAAGTACTGGACACATAATACACGCAGTGTTGCATGTGATTCCAGACCAGCCCCAATGTATTGAGTGGTGATTTATCAACGCCTGTTACTTCTGCTGCCACAAAAGTGCCACTAGATGGCAGCACGAACCCTCAGAATTCTAATCAGTTGTTTTAAATAAATGATGATATACCGTAATTTCAGTCACAATACTGTTTAGGAATATCGCAGCAGTGTGATAGCATGAAAGCGATAGAAATATACTGTACATAGGTAGATTTCTTCACCAAGAAAGTGGAGATACTGACCGTAACAACCAGATCATGGCTATCAATATATTTACTGAGAAATAAGGAATATAATGACAGTGCCATATTTGAAATGTATAATTATCCAGAAATCTCCAAAAGCCTGGATTATATTGATCCTCGGAAATCAGTGAGGAAATGAGAAAATCATGAGATGAAGATATAGTGAAAGTATGCAGCATTTTGTACTTACGCAGTCTTGCATTCTGGGCTGCAAAGCTGACAGACTCCAGCTTTATCAGCATATTTGGAGATTATGGAAGAAGTTTCATCATCGATTTCGGGTAGGCAGGCGCTGACACAGTTATCGTTATCAATATAATGAGCACATTTTATGCAATTATTAGCACCCTGAGAAAGATTGGAAACATTATTACTCAATGTAACATTGTAGACTGAAGGTTACAAATGCTCTCATTAAATTGCAATTAAAGTAACTCATATTCTGAAATGAAGGCTATGGCCTATTATTTACTAATGTACAGAAAGTGGAGATGTTGCCCATAGCAACCATCACATTCTCTCAGTTTCCTATTACATACTAGAGTATGTCAGCTACAATCTGATTGGTTGCTATAGACAACATCTCCACTTTTCTATTCCAGCAGTTTAGTAAATATAAGCCCATGTGTTTTTTCTGAAAGCTCATGATTTATTAGATTGAAATAAAGCAGTGACACACTGCTGCCAGCAAACAATATGAACAGAAACTTAAAGCACAACCATTCACAGAACATAATGTGTCTTGTATGTTCTCAGGTTATTTGCAATGTGTTGATTTGTTCTACACTTATACATTTTATAAGAGATGTTTAAACTATTAATGTAGTATATGACGTGTAAATTCTAACACGTAAACACAAATTTATAGTCAAGAATAATGGATCGGAGCTCTGAACACAGCTGCAATGGAAATCTGGACTCCCTCCAGCATCCAATACATGGGAGATGATGGGAGACTCGTCGTTTATTAAGTCTGGATCTGGTTNAATAAAACAAAGATGTAACTTGTAGATCATATATGCTCTACAGTATGATGGTTCTCAAAGACCCCAAGACCATGTTCTAGGCTCTGTTAGTGATCCTCTGGAACACTGGGTAAGGGAACTCATTATTTTACTGCTGCTGATAGCAGGACTTAATTATATCAGGCAACTTTCCATTAATTCCATCGGAATAGTAGGCAAGATCCAGATGTCTGATCCATGCAAATTGGGCACTGAGCAAAAGATTGGGAGGGCATCACTAGTGTTGGCCAACACCACTTTTCATTTGCTGATCCGACAACCAGAGGCCACCCTAGATACTGTGACTCAAAACTCTGGAGCAATGCATAAACAAAGGAAAGGTCTATACTGTAGATTAACTAAGGGGGCGCCCACTTATCAACTCAACCCTGGCCTTAACCTAGATAGGCCTTAACGCACTCAGATAGTCCACTGATAGAGATGGAAGTTCGGGATAACACTAAATCATACGTGTGTTCCACTGGCACAGGTTCTCCCACTGCACTGAGCATGTACAAGCTTTGCACACCTCCACTTGTACCTCTAGCGAAGGTTTTATATAAAGTAGCAGGGTTCATATACAGTAGCAGGATTCATATACAGTAGCAGGATTCATATACAGTAGCAGGATTCATATACAGTAGCTAATTGGATATTTTAATAAAATGTTTATTCATTATACTATTTAGACTATGCTTTTTTTTTCTTAGAACATATGTGTATGTTTAAAATAAAAAGTGTATCCTGTGTTTATCCTGCAAACTTGAATCTAGTGATGTTACTGTATATCATGTTAGCAGTGCTGTTCCTGTACTGTAACATGTACAACTTGATTAGGGGCATCTGGCCAGTAGCCGATCCTGGAAATTACATTTATGTAAAAAGTTTAAACTGTAAATCCATTTGTATTAATAATACTTACATAATTAGTTTCTTCCTTTTCTGCACAAATTAAAATTGGAATATAATAATATCTTTGATAAATAAGTCCATACACAACAAGGACATTTATCTAGTGTTTTTAATTTTACCACCTTTGACTACTTCATATATATAATCTGGGAAAACAGAATTAGAGGTGAAATTTCTAGCGAAACTCTATGTTCTATGGATGTGATCCAGACTTGCTCACAACTTACTCACAAGTGGGTAAAATCATGTTGAATTGCAGGTGAATGCTTTATATTTGCATTTTGCACACAGATACTGACCAGCGTTACTGTTACACTGTTATTAGACTTGGGCTGGAAACATCATCTCTCAACAACTAATACTGTTTGCAACTAATGAATTTTAACTCCCCTGCAATTCAACATGGTTTTGCCCACTAGTGAATAAATCGTGAGTAAGTCAATAGTATACAAAGTCTGGGTCTGGTCCTATGTGTGTTACTCTAACAGCTATATTTACTAAGCTGCATAAAGGGAAATCTGTTGGTTTTGTCCATAACAACCAATGAGATTCTAGCTTTCCCTTTCCTATATATACTAGAGTACGT